>JAEOAD010001320.1:600000-865795 GCA_036365145.1 Orientallactaga sibirica
GAGGGATCATCCATTCCTTTGGGAACTATAAACAGCTGCATTGAACAGAGGGTTCATCTACTCCTTAGTTAAATATTAACACCTGTATTGAACAGAGGGATCATCCCATTCCTCATGTAAAGGTAAACACCTGCATTGCACAGAGGGATCATCCATTCTTTAGGTAACTGTAAACACCTGCATTGAAAAGAGGGATTATACATTTCTTAGATAATGGTAAACACCTCCATTGCCCAGAGGGATCATTTATTTCTTAGATAACGGGAAACACCTGAATTGAACAGAGGGATTATCTATTCCTTAGGTAAACATCAACACCTTCATTGCACAGAAGGATCATCCATTCTTTAGGTAACTGTAAACACCTGCATTGAACACAGGGATCATCCATTCCTTACATAATGGTAAACACCTGCATTGCAGAGAGGGATCATCCATTCCTTAGGTAAAGAAAAACCCCTGCATTGGGATGAGGGATCATCCATTCCTTAGGTAACTTTAAAAACCTGAATTGAAAAGAGGGGTCATCCATTCCTTAGATGTAAGTAAACACCTGCATTGAAAAGAGGGCTCATCTATTCCTTAGGTAAAGATCAACACCTGGATTGCACAGAGTGATTGTCCATACCTTATGTAATGGTAAACACCTGCATTGAACAGAGGGTTCATCCATTCCTTAGGTAAAGATCAACACCTGCCATTGCAGAGAGGGATCATCCATTTTTTATGTAATGGTAAACACCTGCATTGCACAGAGGGATCATCCATTCCTTAGGTAAAGATAAACACCTGAATTGCACATAGGGGTCATCCAGTCCTTAGGTAACTGTAAATACCTGAATTGAACACAGGGATCTTCCATTCCTTACATAACAGTAAAGACCTGCATTGCACAGAGGGATCATCCATTGATTCGGTAAAGAAAAACACCTTCATTGGACAGAGGGACCATCAATTCCTTAGGTAAATGTAAACACCTGAATTGAACAGAGGGGTCATCCATTCCTTACGTAAAGATAAACGCCTGCATTGCACAGAGGGATCATCCATTCCTGAGGTAACTTTAAATACTTTCATTGAACAGAGGGGTCATCCATTCCTTAGATGTCACTAAACACCTGCATTGAAAAGAGGGCTCATCTATTCCTTAGTTAAAGATGAAAACCTGCATTGCACAGGGGGATCATCCCAATATTTAGGTAAAGCTAAACACCTGCATTGCACAGAGAGTTCATCCATTCCTTAAGTATAGGTAGAAGCCTCGGTTGAAGAGGGATCATCCATCTTTAGGTAAAGGTAAATTCCTGCTTTGAACAGAATTATCATCCATTCCTTATGTAAAGGTAAACACCTGCATTGAACAGAGGGATCATCCATTCTTTAGATAAGGGTAAACACGTGCATTGAACAGAGTGATCATCCATTACTTAGGTAAAGGTAAACACCTGCATTGCACAGAGGTATCATCCATTCCTTAGGTAATGATAAACACCTGCATGGCTCACAGGGATCATACGTTCCAAAGGTAAATGTGAATACCTTCAATTCGCACAGGGATCATCCATTCCTTAGGTAAAGGTAAACAACTGCAATGCACAGAGGGATCATCCAATCCGTAGGTAAGTGTAAACACCTGCATTGCTCAGAGGGATCATCACATTCCTTATGTAAAGGTAAACACCTGCATTGCACAGAGGGATCATCCGTTTCTTATTTAAAGAAAAGCATTGCACAGAGGGATCATCCATTCCTTAAGTAAAGGTGAAAACCTGGGTTGAACAGAGGGATCATCCTTCTTTAGGTAAAGGTAAACACCTGCGTTGAAGAGAAGTATCATCCATTCCTTATGTAAAGGTAAACACCTGCATTGAACAGAGGCATCACCCATTCTTTAGATAAGGGTAAACACCTGTATTGAACAGAGGGATCATCCCATTCCTTAGGTAAAGGTAAACACCTGCATTGCACAAAGGGATCATCCATTCCTTAGGTAACTGTAAACACCTGCATTGAACAGAGCGATCATCCATTCCTAAGATAACGGTAAACACCTGCATTGAACAGAGAGATCATCCATTCCTTAGGTAAAGATCAACACCTACATTGAACAGAGTGATCATCCATTACTTAGGTAAAGGTAAACACCTGCATTGCACAGAGGTATCATCCATTCCTTAGGTAATGATAAACACCTGCATGGCTCACAGGGATCATAGTTTCCTAAGGTAAATGTGAACACTTGCAATTCACACAGGGATAATCCATTCCTTAGGTAAAGGTAACCAACTGCAATGCACAGAGGGATCACCCATTCGGTAGGTAAGGGTAAACACCTGCATTGCTCAGAGTGATCATCCATTCTTTAAGTAAAGGTAGAAGCCTGGGTTGAACAGAGGGATCATCCATCTTTAGGTAAAGGTAAATTCTTGCGTTGAACAGAATTATCATCCATTCCTTATGTAAAGGTAAACATCTGCATTGAATAGAGGGATCATCCATTCCTTAGATAAGGGTAAACACGTGCATTGAACAGAGGGACCTTCTACTCCTTAGTTAAATATCAACACCTGCATTGCACAGATGGATCATCACATTCCTTAGTTAAAGGTAAATACCTGCATTGCACAGAGGGATCATCCATTCCTTAGGTAAAGGTAGACACCTGCATTGCACAGAGGGATCATGCATTACTTAGGTAAAGATATACACGTGCATTGCACAGAGGGATCATCCATTCCTTAAGTATCAGTAAACATCTGCATTGCAAAGTCGGATCATCCATTTCTTAGGTAACTGTAAACACCTGCATTGCATAGAGGGATCTTCCATTCCTTAAGTGATGGGAGTAACCTGTGTGGAACAGAGGGATCATCTTTCTTTGGGTAAATGAAATCACCTGCGTTGAGCAGAAGAATCGTCTATTCCTTAGGTAGAGATCAACACCTGCTATGCACAGGAGGATCATCCCATTCCTTAGGTAAAGTTAAGCACCTGCATTGCACAGAGGAATCATCGATTCCTCAAGTAAATTAAGCACCTGCATTGCACAGAGGGGATCATCCATTCCTCAGGTAAAGGTAAACACCAGCATTGAACATAGGCATCTTCCATTCATTAGGCAATAGTAAATACCTGCAATGCACAGATGGATCATCCCACTCCTTATAAAAACCTAAACAACTGCATTGAACAAAAAGATCATCCATTCCTTAGATAATGATAAACACCTGCTTTGAACAGAGGAATCTTCTATTCCTTAAGTAAAGATAAACATCTGCATTGCAGAAGGGCATCATCCATTCCTTAGGTAATGGTAAACACCTGCATTGAACAGAGGGATCAGCCAATCCATAGATAACAGTAAACATCTGCATTGAATATAGGGATTATGTATTCCTTAGGTAAAGATCAACACCTGCATTGCACAGAGGGATCATCCATTCCTTAGGTACAGGTCAACACCTGCATTGCAGAGAAGGATCATCCATTCCTTAGGTAAAGGGCAACACCTGCAATACACAGAGGGATATTCCGTTCATTAGGTAAAGATAAACACCTCCATTGCATAGAGAAATCATCCTTTCTTTAGGTAAAAGTAAACACCAGCATTGAACATAGGCTTCTTCAATTCCTTATGTAATAATAAACACCTGCAATGCACAGAGGGATCATCCCATTCTTACAGAAACGTAAACACTTGCACCTTCAATTCCTTAGGTAATAGTAAACAACTGAAATGCACAGAGGAATCATCTATTCCTAAGGTGAATGTAAACACCTGCAATGCACAGAGGGACCATCCATTCCTTAGGTAATAGTGAACGCTTGCAATGCACAGAGGGATCATTCTTTCCTAAGGCAATTGTAAACACCTGCAATGCACAGCGGGATTATAAATTCCTTAGATGATGGTAAACACCTGCATTGAAACGAGGGATTATCAATTCCTTATGTAAAGATCAATACCTGCATTGCACAGAGGGATATTCCGATTCCTTAGGTAAAGGTTAACACCTGCATTTCACAGAGGGATCATCCATTCCTTAGGAAAGGTAAAGACCAGCATTAAACATAGGTTTCTTCCATTCCTTAGGTAATTGTAAACACTTGCAATGCACAGACGGATCATGCCATTCCTTACATAAACATGAACAGCTGCATGGAACAGAGGGATCACCTATTCCTTAGGTAAAGTTCAACACCTGCATTTCACAGAGGTATCATCCATTCCTTTGGTAAATGTCAACACCTTCCTGGCCCAGAGGGATCATCCATTCCTTATGTAACTGTAAATACATGCATTGCACACAGGGAATATCCATTACTTTGTTAAAGGTAAACAACTTCATTGCACAGAGGGATCATCCATTCCTTAGGTAAAAGTAAAAACCTGCATTGCAGAGAGGGATCATCCATGCCTTAGGTAACGGTAAACACCTGCAACGAACAGAGGATCTTCCAATCCTTAGATAACAGTAAACACCTTAATTGAACAGAGGGTTTATCTATTCCTTAGATAAAGATCCACACCAGCATTGCACAGAGCAATCATCCATACGTAGGTAAAGGTCAACACCTGAATTGCATTGAAGAATTATCCATTCCTTAGGTAAAGGACAACAACTGCAATACACAGAGGGGTCTTCTATTCATTAAGTAAAGATAAACACCTCCATTTCACAGAGGAATCATCCTTTCCTTAGGTAAAGGTAAACACCAGCATTGAATATAGGCTTCATCCATTCCTTAGGTAATATAAAACACCTGCAATGCACAGAGGGATCATCTATTCCTAAGGTAAATGTAAGCACCTGAAATGCACAGAGGGATCATCATTTGATAGGTAAAGGTAAACACCTGTAATGCACATAGGGATCATCCATTCCTTAGGTAAAGGTCAACACCTGCATTGAACAGAGGGATCTTCCATTCTATAAGTAATAGTAAACACCTACATTGCACAGAGGGATCATCCTTCTTTAGGTAAATGTAAACACCTGCGTTGAAGAGAGGGATCATCCATTCCTTAGAAAAAGGAAAACACTTGCATTGCAAAGAGGAATCATCCATTCCTCAAGTAAAGGTAAACAGCAGCATTGAATATAGGCATCTTCCATTCCTTAGGTAATAGTAAACACCTGCAATGCACAGAGGCATCATCTATTCCTTAGGTAAATTCAACACCTTTATAGCACAGGAAGACCATCCATTCCTTAGGTAAATGTAAACACCTGCATTGCACAGAGGGATCATCGATTCCTTAGGTAACAATAAACACCTGCAATGAACAGAAGGATCATCCAATTCTTAGATAACAGTAAATACCTGCATTGAACAGAGGGGTCATCTATTAGTTAGGTAAAGATCAACACCTGCATGGCACAGAGGGATCATCCCATTCCTGATATAAATGTAAACACCTGCATTGCATAGAGGTTTCATCCATTCCTTTGTTAAAGGTAAACACCTACATTGCACAGAATGATCATCCATTCATGAGGTAACTGTAAACACCTACATTGAACAGAGGGATCATCCATTCCTTAGATATGGGTAAATACCTGCATTGAACAGAGGCATAATCTATTCCTTATGTAAGATCAACACCTGCATTGCACAGAGGGATCATCCCATTACTTAGGTTTCGGTTAACACCTGCATTGCACAGAGGGATCATCCATTCCTTAGATACGGGTAAATACCTGCATTGAACAGAGGCATAATCTATTCCTTATGTAAGATCAACACCTGCACTGCACAGAGGGATCATCCATTCCTTAGGTAATTGTAAACACCTGCATTGAATAGAGTGATCATCCATTCCTTAGATAATGGTAAACACCTGCATTGAACACAGGGATCATCTGTTCCTTAGATAAAGATCAACACCTGCATTGCACAGAAGGATCATCCATTCCTTAGGTAAAGGACAATATGTGCATTGCACAGAGGGATCTTCCTTTCCTTAGGTAAAGGTAAACACCAGCATTGAACATAGTTATATTCTATTCCTTAGGTAATAGTAAACACCTGCAATGCACAGAGGGATCATCCCATTCCTTACATAAATGTAAACACCTGCATGGAACAGAGGGTCATCCATTCCTTAGGTAAACACCTGCTTTGCACAGAGTGTCATCCATTCCTTAGGTAAGATGTGAAAACCTGCATTGCACCGAGGGATCATCCATTCCTTATGTAAACATCAACACCTGCATTGAATAGAGAGATCATCCATTCCTTAGGTATAGGTCAACATATGCCAGGCCCAGAGGGATCATCCATCCATTCCTTACGTAAAGGTAAAAACCTGCATTGCACACGGTGAACATCAATTCCTTTGGTAAAGCTAAACACCTTCATTGAACAGAGGGATCTTCCATTACTTAGGTAATAGTAAACACCTGCAATGCACACAGGGATCATCCATTCCTTAGGTAAGGTTAAACACCTGCATTGCACAGGGGGATCATCCATTCCTTAAGTGAAGGGTGTAACCTGTGTTGAAAAGAGGGATCATCTTTCTTTAGGTAAAGGTAAACACCTGCGTTGAACAGAGGAATCATCTATTCCTTAGGTAAAGCTCAACACCTGCATTGCACAGGAGGATCATCCAATTCCTTAGGTAAAGGTAAGCACTTGCAATGCACAGAGGAATCATCCATTCCTCAGGTAAAGTTAACACCTGCATTGCACAGAGGGATCATCCATTCCTCAGGTAAAGGTAAAAACCAGCATTGGACATAGACATCTTCCATTCCTTAGGCAATAGTAAATACCTGCAATGCACAGAGGGATCATCCCACTCCGTATATAAACGTAAACAACTGCATTGAACAAAGGGATCATCCTTTCCTTAGGTAACTGTAAACACCTGCATTGAACAGAGGGATCATCTATTCCTTAGGTAAAGATGAACCCATGCACTACACAGAGGAAATATCCATTCCATAGGTAAAGCTAAAAACCTGCATTGCACGGAGGGATCATCCATTCCTTAGGTAACTGTAAACATCTGCATTGCACAGAGGGATCATCCATTCCTTCAGTAAAGGTAGAAACCTGTGTTGAATAGAAGGAACATCCTTCTTTTTGGTAAAAGCTAAACACCTGCATTGAACAGAGAAATCATCCATTTCTTAGATAACGGTAAACTCCTGCATTGAACATAGGGATCATCTATTCTTTAGGTAAAGAAAAACACCTGCATTGCACAGAGGGATTATTCCATTCCTTAGGTAAAATTAAACACCTGCATATAACAGAGGGATCATGCATTCCTTAGGTAAAGGTAAACACCCGCATTGAACATAGGGATCTTCCATTCCTTAGGTAATAGTAAACACCTGCATTGCTCAGAAGGATCACCCATTCCTAAGGTAAATGTAAAAACCTGCAATGCACACAGGGATCATCCATTCCTGTGGAAAGGATAAACATCTGCATTTACACAGAGGATCTTCCATTCCTCAGGTAATAATAAACACCAGCATTGGACATAGACATCTTCCATTCCTTAGGTAAAGGAAAAAATTGCAGTTGAACAAAGGGATCATCCATTCCTTAGGTAAACGTAAACAACTGCATTGAACAGAGGGTTAATCCATTCCTTAGATAATGGTAAACACCTCCATTGCACAGATGGTATTACCACATTCCTGAGGTAAATGTAAACACCTGCATTGCACAGACGGATCATCCATTCCATAGGTAAATGTAAACACCTGCATTGCACGGAGGGATCATTCATTCCTTAGTTAACTGTAAACACCTGCATTGAACAGAGGATCATCCATTTCTTCAGTAAAGGTTAAAACCTGCATTGAACAGAAGAATGATCTATTCTTTAGGTAAATGTAAACACCTGCATTGAACAGAGGATCATATCATTTCTTAGATAACGGTAAACACCTGCATTGCACATGAGGATCATCCATTCTTTAGGTAAAGGTCAACACCTGCAATGCACAGAGGGATCATTCATACCTTATGTCCGGATAAACATCTGGATTTACAAAACCATTGCATTAATAAACACAGAGGGTTAATCCATTCCTTAGGTAAAGGAAAAAATTGCATTGAACAAGAGGTATCAGTAAACACAAGTTTCTTTGGTAAAGGTAAACAACTGCATTGAACAGAGGATCTTCCATTCCTTAGATAATAGTAAACACCTCCAAAACACAGAGGATCATCCATTCCTAAACTAAATGTAAACACCTGCATTGAACAGACGGATCATCCATTCCTTGGTAAATGTAAACACCTGCATGGAACAGGGGATCATTCATTCCTTAGTTAAATATAAACACCTGCTTTTGAACAGATGGATGATCCATTTCTTAGATAATGGTGAACACCTGCACTGCACAGAGGAAACATCCATTCCTTAGATAAAGATCAACACCTGCATTCAACAGAGGATCATCCATTCCTTAGGTAAAGATCGAACACCTGAATTGAACAGAGGGATCTTCCATTCTTTATATAAAGGTAAACACCTGTATTGAACAGAGGGTTAATCCATTCCTTAGGTAATGGTCAACACCTGCATTGCACAGAGGGATCATCAATTCCTTAGGTAAAGGTCAACACCTGCCCGGCCAAGAGGGATCATCCATGTCTTATGTAAAGGTAAACACCTGCATTGCACACAGAGAACATCCGTTCTTTTTCTAAAGGTAAACACCTGCATGGAACAGAGGGATCTTTCATTCATTAGGTAATAGTAAACACATGCAATGCACAGAGGGATCATCCTTTCCTAAGAAAATATAAACACCTGAAATGCACAGAGGGATCATCCATTCCTTAGGTAAGGCTAAAAACCTGCATTGCACAGAGGGATCATCCATTCCTTAGGTAACTGTAAACACCTGCATTGAACAGAGGGATAATTCATTCCTTAGATAAGGTTAAGCACCTGCATTGAACAGAGGGATCATCTATTCCTTAGGTAAAGATCAAAACCTGCATTGCACAGAGGGTTTATGCCATTCCACAGGTAAAGTTAAACTCCTGCATTGCACAGAACGATCATCCATTCCTTAGGTAAAGGTAAACACCTGCATTGCACAGATCTTTCATCCATTCTTTAGGTAATGGGAAACACCTGCATTGAACAGAGGTATCAGCCATTCCTTAGATAATGATAAACAACTGCGTTAAAGAGAGGGATCATCTATTCCTTAGGTAAAGATAAACACCTGCATTGCACAGAGGGATCATCGATTCCTTAAGTAAAGTTCAACATCTGCATTGCACAGAAGGTCATCCATTCCTTAGGTAAAGGACAACACCTGCATTGCTCAGAGGGATCTTCCATTCATTAGGTAAATATGAACACCTCCATTGCACAGAGGAATCATCCTTTCCTTAGGTAAAGGTAAACACCAGCATTGATCATTGGCATTTTTCATTCCTTAGGTAATGATAAACGCCTGAAATGCACAGAGGGATCATCCCATTCCTTACATAAATGTAAACACCTGCAATGAACAGAGGGATCATACATTCCTTAGGGAAAGGTAAACACCTGAGTTAAACAAACGGTTCATCCATTCCATAGGTACGAGGTTTACACCTGCATTTCACAGAGGGATTACCCATTCCTAACCTAACCATAAACACCTGCATGGAACAGAGGGATCTTCCATTCCTTATGTAAAGATAAACACCTCCATTGCACAGAGGGATCATCCTTTCCTTAGGTAAAGGTAAACACCAGCATTGAACATAGGCACTTTCCATTCCTTAGGTAATAATAAACACCTGCAATGCACAGAGGGATCATCCCATTAATTAGGTAAAGCTAAACACCTCCATTGCACAGAGGATCACCCATTCCTTAGATAAAGGTAAACACCTCCAATGCACAGAGGGATCATCCATTCCTTAGGAAAAGGTCAACACCTGCATTGTACAGAGGGATCATCCATTCATTAGGTAAAGATAAACACTCCATTGCACAGAGGAATCATCCTTTCCTTAGGTAAAGGTAAACACCAGCATTGAAGAGAGGGATCATCCATTCCTTAGGTAAATGTAAACACCTGCCTTGCACAGAGGGATTATCTATTCCTTAGGTAAAGGTGAACACCTGCATTGAACAGAGGATCATCCATTCCTTAGGTAAGTTGTAAACACATACATTGAACAGATGGATCATCTATTCCTTAGGTAAATGTCAACACCTGCATTCCAAGAGGGATCATCCATTCCTTAGGTAAAGTTAAACACCTGCATTGCACACATTAAACAGAGTTCTTTTATCATTCACATTGAACAGAGGGATATTTAGGTAAATAGAAAACACCTGCAATATCACAGAGGATCATCCATTCCTAAAGTAAATGTAAACACCTGCAAGGCACAGAGCAATCATCCATTCCTTAGGTAAAGGTCAACACCTACCTGGACCAGAGGGATCATCCACTCCTTATGTGAAGTTAAACACCTGCATTGACACAGGGAACATCCATTATTTTGGTAAAGGTAAACAAGTGCATTGAACAGACGGATCATCCATTCCATAGGCAATAGTAAACACCGGCAATGCACAGAGGGATCATCCATTCCTTAGGTAAGGGTAAACAACTGCATTGCACAGAGGGATCATCCATTCCTTAGGTATCTGAAAACACCTTCATTGAACTGAGGGATCATACATTCCTTAGATAATGGTAAACGCCTGCATTGAACAGATGTATCATTCATTCCTTAGGTATAGGTCAACACCTGCCTGTCCAAGAGGGATCATCCATTCCTTATGTCAAGGTAAACATCTGCATTGCACACAGTAAACAACAGTTCCTTTGGTAAAGGTAAACACCTGCAATGCACACAGAGAAAATCCCTTCATTTTGTAAAGGTAAACACCTGCATTGAACAGAGGGATCTTCCATTCCTTAGGTAATAGTAAACACCTTCAATGCACTGAGGGATCATCCATTCCTTAGGTATGGGTAAACACCTGCATTGCACAGAGGGTTCTTTCATTCCTTAGGTTGTAGTAAACACCTGGAATGTACAGAGGGACCATGCATTCCTAAGACAAATATAAACACCTGCAATGCACAGAGGCATCATCCATTCCTTAGGTAACTGTAAACACCTTCATTGAACAAAGGGATCATACATTCCTTAGATAATGGTAAACACCTGCATTGAACAGAGAGATCATCCTTTCCTTAGATAAAGTTAAATACCTGCATTGAACAGAGTGATCATCCATTCCTTAGGTAAAGGTCAACTCCTACCTGGCCCAGAGGGATCAACCACTCCTTATGTAAAGGTATACACCTGCATTGCACACAGAGAACATCCATTCATTTTGTAAGGTAAACACCTGCATTTAACAGAGGGATCTTTCATTCCTTAGGTGATAGTAAAGACCTGCAATGCACAGAGGGATGATCCATTCCTAAGACAAATATAAACACCTGCAATGCACAGACGCATCATCCATTCCTTAGGTAAAGCTAAAACCTGCATTGCACAGAGGGATAATCCATTCCTTAAGTAACTGTAAACACCTGCATTGAACAGAGGGATCATCCATTCCTTAGATACGGGTAAGCACCTGCATTGTACAGACGGATCATCTATTCCTTAGGTAAAGATCAACACATCCATTGCACAGAGGGATAACCCATTCCTTAGATAAAGGTAAACACCTGCATTGCACAGAAGGATCATGCATTCCTTAGGTAATGCTACCCACCTGGATTGCACAGAGGATCATCCATTCTTTAGATAACAGTAAACACCTGCATTGAACAGAGGAATCATCCATTCCTTAGGTAATGGTCAACACCTGCATTCCACAGAGGGATCATCCATTCAATAGGTAAAGGTCAACACCTGCCTGGCCCAGAGGGATCAACCATGTCTTAGGTAAAGGTAAACACCTGCATTGTACACAGAGAACATGCATTCTTTTTCTAAATATAAACACCTGCATTGAACAGAGGGATCTTTCATTCATTAGGTAATAGTAAACACCTGCAATGCACAGAGTGATCATCCATTCCTGAAGACAAGCTAAAAAACCTGCATTGCACAGAGGGATCATCCATTCCTTAGGTAACTGTAAACACCTGACTTGAACAGAGGGATCATTCATTCCTTATATAAGGTTAAGCACCTGCATTGAACAGAGGGATCATCTATCCCTTAGGTAATGATCAAAACCTGCATTTCACAGAGAGTTTAAGCCATTTCGTAGGTAAAGGTAACCACCTGCATTGCACAGAAGGATCATCCATTCCTTAGGTAATGGGGAATGGGAAACACCTGCATTGAACCGAGGTATCATCCATTCCTTCAATAACGGTAAACAGCAACCTGGCCCACACAGATCATTCATTCCTTATGTAACTGTAAATACATGCATTGCACACAGGGAACATCCATTCCTTTGGTAAAGGTAAACAAATGCATTGCACAGAGGGATCATCCATTCCTTAGGTAAAGGTAAACACCTGCATTGCAGAGAGGGATCATCCATTCCTTAGGTAAAGGTAAACAGCTGCATTGAATAGAGGGATCATCCATTCCTTAGATAACGGTAAGCACCTGCATTGAACAGAGGGATCATCTATTCCTTAGGTAAAGATCAACACCTGCATTGCAGAGGATCATCCATTCCTTAGGTAAATGTAAACACCTGCATTGCACAGAGGGATCATCCATTGCTTAGGTAATGGTAAACTCCTGGATTGCACAGTGGGATCATCCATTCCTTACATAACGTTAAACACCTGCATTGAACACAAGCTCATCCATTCCTTATGTAATGGCCAACACCTGCATTGCACAGAGGGATCATCCATTCCTTAGGTAAACGTCAAACCTGCCTGGCCCAGATTGACCATGCATTCATTATGTAAAGATAAACCTACATTGCAGACAGAAAACATCCATTCCTTTTGTAAAGGTAAACAGTATCATTGAACAGAGGGATTTTTCATTCCTTGGGTAATAGTAAACACCTGCAATGCAAGAGGCATTATCCATTCCTTAGGTCAAGCTAAAAACCTGAATTGCACAGAGGGATCATCCATTCCTTAAGTAAATCTAAACACCTTCATTGTTTAGAGGGATCATCCATTCCTTAGATAAGTGTAAGCACCTGCATTGAACAGAGGGATCAACTCTTCCTTAGGTAAAGATCAACACCTGCATTGCACAGAGGGATCATCCATTCCTAAGACAAATATAAACACCTGAAATGCACAGAGGGATTATCCATTCCTTAGGTCAATTTAAAAACCTGCATTGCACAGAGGGATCATCCATTCCTTAGGTAAATGTAAACAACTGCATTGAACAGAGGGATCATACATTCCTTCGATAAGGGTAAGCACGTGCATTGAACAGAGGGATCATCTACTCCATAGGTAAAGATCAACACCTGCATCTCACAGAGGGATCATATAATTCCTTAGGAAAAGGTAAACCCCTGCATTGCACAGAGGGATCATCCATTCCATAGATAAGTGTAAACACCTGCATTGAAGAGAAGTATCATCCATTCCTTAGGTAATGTTCAACACCTGGAATGCACAGAGGGATCATCCTTTCCTTAGGTAAAGGTCAACCCCTGCCTGGCATAGAGAGATCATCCATTCCTTATGTCAAGGTAAATACCTGCAATGTACAGAAGTATGTTTCATTCCTTAGGTAATAGTAAACACCTTCAATGGGCAGAGGGATCATCCATTTCTAAGACAAATATAAACACCTGCAATGCACAGAGGGATTATCCATTCCTTAGGTAAAGCTAAAAACCTGCATTCCACAGAGGGTTGATCCATTACTTAGGTAATTGTAAACACCAGCATTGAACAGAGGGATCATCAATTCCTTAGATAAGGGTAAACACCTGCATTGAACAGAAGGATCATCCATTCCTTAGGTAAAGGTCAACACTTGCATTGTACAGAGTGATCATCCATCCCGTAGGTATAGGACAACACCTGCATTGCACAGAGGGATCATCCATTCCTTAAGTAATGATCAACACCTGCATTGTACAGAGGGATCACCCATTCCTTAGGTACAGGACAACACCTATATTGCACAGAGGGATCATCCATTCCTTAGGTAAAGTTCAACACCTGACTGGCCCAGAGGAATCATCCATACCTTATGTAAAGGTAAACACCTACATTGCACACAGGGAACATCCATTGCTTAGGTAATAGTAAACACCTGCAATGCACAGAGGGATCATCAATTCCGAAGGTAAATGTAAACACCTACACTGAACTTTCTTTAAGTAAAGGTAGACACCTGGTTTGAAGAGAGGGATCATCTTTCTTTAGGTAAAGGGAGACACCTGCGTTGAACAGAGGGATCATCCCATTCCTTAGGTAGTGTTAAACACCTGCATTGAACAGAGGGATCATCAATTTCTTAAGTAAAGATCAATCCCTGCATTGCACATAGGGATCATCCAATACCTAGGGTAAAGATAAACCCCTGCATTGCACAGAGGGGTCATCCATACTTTCAGTAAAGGTAAACACCTGCATTGCACAGAGGAATCATCCATTCCTTAGGTATCTGTAAACACCGGCATTGAATAGAAGGATCATCCATTCCTTAGATAAATTTAAACACCTGCATTGAACAGAGGGCTCATTTATTCCTTACTTAAAGATCAACAACTGCATTGCACAGAGGGATCATCCATTCCTTAGAAAATGGTAAACACCTACATTGAACAGAGTGATCATATAATCCTTAGGTAAAGATCAACACCTGCATGGCACAGGGAGATGATCCCATTCCGTACCTAAAGGTAAACACCTGCATTGCACATAGGGATCATCCATTCCTTAGGTAACTATAAACACCTGCATTGAACAGAGGGATCATCCATTCCTTAGGTAACCGTAAACACCTGCATTGAACAGAGGGATCACCCATTCCTTAGATAACGGTAAACACCTGCATTGAACAGTGGGATCATCTATTCCTTAGTTAAAGTTCAACACCTGCATTGAACGGAGGGATCATCCCATTCCTTAGGTAAAGGTAAACACCTGCATTGCACAGAGGGATTATCAATTCCTCAGGTTAAGATTAACACCTGCCTTCCACAGAGGGATCATCCATTCCTTAGGTAACCGTAAACACCTGCATTCCACAGAGGGATTATCCATTACTTATGTAATGGTAAACACCTTCATTGAAGAGATGGATCTTCAATTTCTGAGATAACGATAAACACCTGCATTGAACAGAGGGATCATCTATTCCATAGGTAAAGATCAACACCTGCATTTCTCAGAGGGATCATTCCATTCCATAGGTAAAGGTAAACACCTGCATTGCATGGAGGGATCATACATTTCTGCGGTAAAGGTAAACACCTGAATTTCACAGAGGGATCACCCATTCCTTAGGTAACTGTAAACGCCTGCTTGAACAGAGGGATCATTCATTCCTTAGATAAGAGTAAACAAGTGCATTGAAAAGAGGGCTCCTTTATTCCTTAGGTAATGATCAACACTTGCATTGCACAGAGGGATCATCCATTCCTGAGATAACGGTAAACACCTGCACTGAACAGAAGGATCATCTATTCCTTAGTTAAAGATCAACACCTGCATTACACAGAGGGATCATCCCATTCCTTAGGTAAGGGTATACACCTGCATTGAATACATGGAACCTCCATTCCTTTCATAAATGTAAACAACTGCATTGATCAGAGGCGTTTTCCATTCCTTAGGTAATAGTAAATACCTGCAATTCACAGAGGATCATCCATTCCTAAGGTAAATGTAATCACCTGCAATTCACACAGGGATCATCCATTCCTTATGTAATGGTAAAAATCTGCAATGCACAGAGGGATCATCCATTCCGTAGGTAAAGTTCAACACCTGCTTTGCACAGAAGGTTAGTCCATTCCTTATGTAACGGTAAACACCTACATTGAACAGAGGGATCATCCATTCCATTGGTAATGGTAAAAACCTGCATTGAACAGAGATCATCCATTCCTTAGATAATGGTAAATACCTGCATTGAACCGAGAGATCATCCATTCCTGAGGTAATGGTAAACACCTGCATTGAAAAGGGGGATCATCTATTCCTTAGTTAAAGTTCAACACCTGCATTGCACAGAGGGATCATTCCATTCCTTAGGTAAAGCTAAACACCTGCATTGACCATAGGGATCATGCATTCCTTAGGTAAATGTAAACACCTGCATTGCACAGAGGCATCATCCATTCCTTATGTAATGGTAAATACATGCATTGAAGAGAGGAATCACCCATTCTTTAGATAACCGTCAACACCTGCATTGAACAGAGGCATCATCTATTCCTTAGGTAAAGATCAACATGTGAAATTCACAGGGGCACCATCCCATTCCTTAGGTAAAGGTAAACATCTGCATTGAACACAGGGATCATCCATTCCTTATGTTATGGTAAAAACCTGCGTCGAAGAGATGGATCACCCATTACTTAGATAATGGTAAACACTTGTATTGAACAGAGGGATCTTCCATTCCTTAGGTAAATATCAACATGTGCATTAATCAGAAGGATCATCCATTCCATAGGTTACTGTAAACACCTTCAATGCACCAATTAATCATCCATTCCCTAGGTAAGTGTAAGCACCTGCATTGCACAGAGGGTTCATCCATTCCTTATATAAAGTTAGAAACCTGCGTTGAACAGAGGGATCA
This sequence comes from Orientallactaga sibirica, assembly GCA_036365145.1. NCBI lineage: Eukaryota > Metazoa > Chordata > Mammalia > Rodentia > Dipodidae > Orientallactaga > Orientallactaga sibirica. The sequence continues at coordinate 616,717 of JAEOAD010001320.1, forward strand.
TCTTTGTTAGGGTAAAGGTAAACACTTGCATTGAACAGAGGTATCATCCATTCCTTAGGTAAAGGTAAACACCTGCATTGAACAGAGGGATCATCCATTACTTATGTAATGGTAAACACCTGCAATGAACAGAGGGATAATCTATTCCTTAGGTAAAGATCAACACCTGCATTGCACAGAGGGATCATCCCAATCCTTAGGTAAAGGTAAACAGCTGCATTGCACTGAGGGATCATCCATTCCTCAGGTAAAGGTAAACACCAGCATTGAACAAAGACATCTTCCATTCCTTAGGTAATAGTAAACACCTGCAATGCACAGAGGGATCGTCCCATTCCTTATATAAACGTAAACACCTGCATTCAACAGAAGGATCATCCATTCCTGATATAACGGTAAACATCTGCATTGAACAAAGGGATCAACTATTCCTTAGGTAAAGATTTATACTTGCATTGGACATAGGGACCATCCCATTCTTTAGGTAATTGTAAACACCTGCATTGCAAAGATGGATCATCCATTCCTTAAGAAAAGGTAAACAACTGCATTGCACAGCGTGATGATGCATTCCTTAGGTAACTGTAAACACATGCATTGAAGGGAGGGACCATCTATTACTTAGATCAAGAACAACACCTGCATTGCACAGAGGGTTCATCCCATTCCTTAGGTAAAGGTATGCACCTGCATTGCATAGAGGAATCATCTATTCCTTAGGTAAAGTTCAACACTTGCATTGCATAGAGGGATCATCCATTCCTTAGGTTAAGATCAACACCTGCATTGAACAGAGGGATCATGCATTCCTTAGATAACGGTAAACACCTGCATTGAAGAGAGGGCTCATTTATTCCTTAGATAACGGTAAACACATGCATTGAACAGAGGAATCATTCCATTCCTTAGGTAAAGGAAAACACCTGCATTGCACAGAGGGATCATCCATTCCTTAGGTAAAGGAAAACACCTGCATTGCACAGAGGGATCATTCATTCCATTGGTAATGGTAAAAACCTTCATTGAACAGAGATCATCCATTCCTTAGATAACAGTAAACACCTGCATTGCACAGAGGGATCATCCATTCCTTAGGTAACTGTAAACAAATGCATTGAAGAGAGGGATCATCTATTCCTTAGGTCAAGATCAACACCTGCATTGCACACAGGGATCATGACATTCCTTAGGTAAAAGTTAACACCTGCATTGCACAGAGGGATCATCCCATTCCTTAGGTAAAGGTAAACACCTGCATTGACCAGAGGGATCATCTATTCTTTAGGTAAAGATCAATACCTTCATTGCACAGAGGGATCATCCATTCCTTAGGTAATAGTAAACACCTGCATTGAACATGTGGTGGATCATCCATTCCTAGTCATAAACGTAAAAACCTGCATTGAACAGAAGGTTCATCCATTTCTGAGATAATGGTAAAAACCTGCATTTAACAAAGGGATCATTTATTCCTTAGTTAAATGCATGAAACAGGGATCAGAACTTTTGCACAGAGGATCATCCATTCCTTAGGTAAAGATAAACACTGGCATATCACAGAGGGATCATCCATTCCTTAGGTAAAGATAAACAACTGCATTGCACAGAGGGATCATCCATTCCTTAGGTACAAGTAAACAGTAGAAACATTGAAAGCAGAAGGCTCATCTATTCCTTAGGTAAAAAGTAAACACCTGCATTGCAAAGTTGGATCATCCATTACTTTTTTAACTGTAAACCTCTGCATTGAACAGAGGGATCATCCATTCTTTAGATAACTGTAAACACCTGCATTGCGCACAGAGGGCTCATCCATTCCTTAGGTAAACATCAACAGCTGCATTGCAACAGAGGGATCATCCATTCCTTAGGTAAGTGGTAAACACCTGCATTGAAGAAAGGGATCATCCATTCCTTAGATAAGAGGTAAACACATTGCACAGAAGGATCATCCATTCCTTAGGTAAAAGAAAAACATCTGCATTGGACAGAGGGATCATCCATTCCTTTAAGAGCTTTCAAAGGGAAGGAAAGACTGCACAGAGGACTATGGAACTGGGCTGTAAACAGTTCTGTATCCAGGCCCAGAAAGTTTGATCAAGGTTCATCCATTCTATCTGTTAAACACCTGAGATTTTACAGATTTTCATCCATTAAGGTAAAGATCAACACCTGCATTTCACAGCTGCTATTGGGATCATCCATTCTTTAGATAAAGGTAAACACTTGATTTGCATTAAAACAACAGATGCCTGTATCATGTAAAAATCCTTTGGTAACTGTAAACACCTGCTTTGAACAGAGAGGATCATCCATTCCTAAGATAGACCTTGGTAAACACCTGCATTGAACAGAGAGAGCATCTATTCCTTAGGTAAAGATCAACATCTGCAGATACACAGAATGATCATCCATTACTTAGGTAAAGGTAAACACCTGCATTTCACAGAGGTATCATCCATTCCTTAGATGGCTGTAAACACCTGCATTGAACAGAAGGACCATGGGCGGGTTTAGGTAAAGGTAAACACCTGCATTGAACAGACAAAAGGGATCTTCCATTCCTTAGGTAAATTGTAAACACCTCAATCTGAACAGAGGGATCATCCATTCCTTAGGTAATGTAAACACCAGGCATTGAACAAAGGGATAATCCATTCAGGGAGTAAAGGTAAACAGACTACATTGCACAGAGGAATATCCATTCCTTTTGTAACAGTAAACACCTGCATTGCACAGAGTGATCATCCATTCCTCAGGGAAAAGATGCAAACACTATGCCTATTTTAAGAGTTACTGGAGATCACCATCAATTTGCCTGTTGATTTGCGTGTTTTAAACAAAAAAACACCTGCATTTAACAGAGGGATCATCTAAATTCCTTAGTTAAAGATAAACATCTGCATTGCACAGATGGATCATCCCTTTCCTGGTAAAGGTAAACAAGTCCTTATTTGCACAGGCCGGATCATCCATTCCTTCCGGTAAATGTAAACTATCTGCATTCACCACATTGCACCAGGGTTGGCTGTTTCATTAAGCTTTGGGGGGCTTTCCCGAGTCAACACAGTGGGTGGGTGGATTGAACAGAGTGGATCATCCATTCAGTCCTAGTATAATGGTAAAGTCCTGCATTGCACAGAGGATCATCCATTCTTTAGATAAAGTTAAAGTGAGTGCATTGGAGCAGGAGCAGGCATCCATTCCTTTGGTAGTGGTAAACACCTGCATTGAACAGAGGATCATCCATTGTCAGGTAGTGAGTAAACCCCAGTCAAGCAGTGAAGGATCATCCATTGAGTCAGGTAAAGGTAAACACCTCAGTCAGTCACAAGATTGTTTAAGGGGTCATCCATTGTTAGGTTCCTGAAAAACTGCATTGAACAGAGGGATCATCCATTCCTTAGGACGCGACAAATACCTTCATTGCACAGAGGGATAATCCATTCCTTAGGTAATAGTAAACACCTGCAATGCACAAAGGGATCATCCCATTCCTTACATAAACGTAAAAACCTGCATTGAACACAAGGTTCATCCATTTCTGACATAACGGTAAAAACCTGCATTTAACAAAGGGATCATTTATTCCTTAGTTAAATATGAACACCTGCATTGCACAGAGGGATCATCCCATTCCTTAGGTAAAGATAAACACTGGCATATCACAGAGGGATCATCCATTACTTATGTAAAGATAAACAACTGCATTGCACAGAGGGATCATCCATTCCTTGGGTACAAGTGAACACCTGCATTGCAAAGTTGGATCATCCATTACGTTTTTTAACTGTAAACCTCTGCATTGAACAGAGGGATCATCCATTCTTTAGATAACTGTAAACACCTGCATTGAACCGAGGGCTCATCTATTCCTTAGGTAAACATCAACAGCTGCATTGCACAGAGGGATCATCCATTCCTTAGGTAACTGTAAACACCTGCATTGAACGAAGGGATCATCCATTCCTTAGATAACGGTAAACACCTGCATTGCACAGAAGGATCATTCATTCCTTAGGTAAAGAAAAACACCTGCATTGGACAGAGGGATCATCCATTCCTTAGGTAACTGTAAACAGGTGTATTGAAAAGAGTGCTCATCTATCTATTCCTTAGTTAAAGATCAACACCTGCATTTCACAGATGGATCATCCATTTCTTAGATAACGGAAAACACGTGCATTGAACAGAGGGATCATCAAATCATTTGGTAACTGTAAACAGCTGCTTTGAACAGAGGGATCATCCATTCCTAAGATAACGGTAAACACCTGCATTGAACAGAGAGAGCCTCTATGCCTTAGGTAAAGATCAACATCTGCACTACACAGAATGATCATCCATTACTTAGGTAAAGGTAAACACCTGCATTTCACAGAGGTATCATCCATTCCTTAGGTAAGGGTAAACACCCGCATTGCACAGAGGACCAGCCATTCCTTAGCTAAAGGTAAACACCAGCATTGAAAATAGGTATCTTCCATTCCTTAGGTAAAAGTAAACACCGGCAATGCACACAGGGATCATCCATTCCTTAGGTAATGGTCAACACCTGCCAGGCCAAAAGGGATAATCCATTCTTCTGTAAAGGTAAACAGCTACATTGCACATAGAGAACATCCATTACTTTTGTAACAGTAAACACCTGCATTGAACAAACGGATCATCCATTCCTTACGTAAAGGTAAACACCTGCATTGCACATAGGGATCATCCATTCCTTAGGTAAAGGACAACACCTGCATTACACAGAGGGATCATCCATTCCTTATGTAATTTAAAAACCTGCATTGAACAGAGGGATCATCCATTCCTTTGTTAAATGTAAACACCTGCATTCAACAGAGGCATCATCCATTCCTTAGGTAAATTAAACATCTGCAATGCACAGAGGGATCATCCATTCCTTAGGTAAAGGTCAACACCTGCATTGCACAGAGGGATCATCCATTCTTTAGGTAAAGGTCAACACCTGCATTGAACAGAGGAATCATCCATTCCTTAGGTAAAAGTAAACACCTTCATTGAACAGAGGATTCATCCATTCCTTAGGTAAGAGTAAACACCTGCATTGCACAGATGGATAATCCATTCCTTTGGTAAAGGTAAACACCTGCATTGAACAGAGGGATCATCTATTCCTTAGTTAAAGTTCAACACCTGCATTGCACAGAGGGATCATCCCAATCCTTAGGTAAAGGTAAACAACTGCATTGCACAGAGGGATCATCCATTCCTTAGTTAAAGGTGAACAACTGTATTGCACAGAAGGATTTCATTCCTTAGGTAATTGTAAACACCTGCATTGAACAGAGCGATCATCCATTACCTATATAATGGTAAAGTCCTGCATTGCACAGAGGGATCATCCCTTCTTTAGGTAAAGTTATACACTTGCATTGCACACAGGGAACATCCATTCCTTTGGTAAAGGTAAACACCTGCATTGAACAGAGGGATCTTCCATTCACTAGGTAATAGTAAACCCCATCAACGCATAGAAGGATCATCCATACCTAAGGTAAAAGTACACACCTGCAATTCACACCGGAAATATCTATTCCTTATGTAAAGGTAAACACCTGCAATGCACAGAGGGATCATCCATTCCAAAGGTAACGATAAACACCTGCATTGCACAGAGGGATCATCCATTCCTTAAGTAAAGGTAGAAACCTGGGTTGAACAGAGGGATCATCCTTCTTTAGGTAAAGGTAAACATCTGTGTTGAACAGAAGTATCATCCATTTCTTATGTAAAGGTGCTCATCTATTCCTTAGGTAAAGATCAACACCTGCATTGCACAGAGGGATCATCACATTCCTTAGGTAAAGGTAAACACCTGCATTGCACAGAGGGATCATCCATTTCTTAGATAACGGGAAACACTCCATTGAACACAGGATTCATCTGTTCCTTAGTTGGGGATTAAACACCTGCATTGCTTCAGGGACAAAATAAATCATAGCCTTGTAAACACCTGCCTTCTCCAGTCATCCTTTCCTAAGTAAATTTAAACACCAGCATTTCACTCAGGCATCCTCTCCATTGTTTTAATGTAAATCAAGTCTGGATACCTTCCTTCCACCTTTCTTAAGATTGCTAATGCGTTGACAATATCCATTCCCAGTAACCTAAAACAGTCTCAGTGCCTCTGCTTTTATCCATTCCTTGAGGTAAACACCAACATTAAAATCTTAAAATCTCAGTCCGATATCTTCAGTAAACATCAGTCCATTACAAATTTAACCTTGATCAAAAACACTGGGCATGGACAGAGGGATCATCCATTCCTTAGGTGCCAGTAAGCACCAGCATTCCAACAAAGTCCTCATCCATTCTTTCCTAAAGATAAACAGCTGCATTGAACAGAGGGTTCAATACTATGTCCATAGCATTCTTCAAACTCTCATCAGAATAGTCCATAAAACTTGGCCTGCATTGAACAGAGGCATCATCTTCAGTTGCAAGCACCAAGTCCATGCACATTCACAGAAAACATCCATTCCAAAAGATGAATATCCATCATGGTCAGGTTCATCTCACACCACATTCCTACAGGTACCATGTTTACTGTGCTTCCAGGTTCGCTGAGATGAACTTCCAGACCAGGCACATTTGCTTATCTTTTACAAACACCTCAAACAGAGGATCATTAATTCCTTAGTTACCGGGTAAACACCTGACATTGCACAGAGCAATCATCCATTGCAGATGGTAAAACTGCATTGAAAAGAGGGAAAACACTGGAAATCAAAACCTGCATTGGACAGATTCAAACTACCACAGGGATCAACACCTGCATTGCACAGAGGGATCATCCATTCCTTAGATAATGGTAAACACGTGCATTGAACAGAGGGATCATCTATTCCTTAGGTAAAGATCAACACCTCCATTGCATAGAGGGTCCTCCATTCCTTAAGTAAAGGTAAACACCTGCATTGACAAAGGGATCATCCATTCCTCATATAACGGTAAACACCTGCATTGAACAGAGGGATCATCTATTCCTTAGGTAAAGTTCAACACCTGCATTGCACAGAGCGATGATCCATTCCTTAGGTAAAGGTCAATGCCTGCCATGCCCAGAGGGAATATCCATTCCTTATGTAAAGGTAAACACTTGCAATGCACACAAGGAACATCCACTCCTTAGGTAAAGGTAAACACCGCCATTGCACAGAGGGATCTTCCATTCATTAGGTAAAGATAAACACCTCGATTACACAGAGGAATCATCCTGTCCTAGGTAAAGGTAAACACCAGCATTGAACATAGGTAACTTCTATTCATTAGGTAATAGTAAACACCCGCAATGCACAGAGGGACCATTCCATTCCTTACCTGAACCTAAACACCTGCATGGAACAGAGGGATCAAACATTTCTTAGGTAAACACCTGCCTTGCACAGAGGGATCATCAATTCCTTAGGTAAGAGGTGAAAACCTGCATTGCACAGAGGTATCATCCTTTCCTTATGTAAAGATCAACACCTGCATTGAATAGAGAGATCATCCATTCCTTAGGTATAGGTCAAAACTTGCTATGCCCAGAGGGATCAACCATCCATACCTCATGTAAAGTTAAACACCTGCATTACACACAAGGAACATCAATTCCTTTGGTAAAGCTAAACACCTTCATTGAACAGAGGGATCTTCCATTTCTTAGGTAATAGTAAACACCTGCAAAGCACAGAGGTTTCATCCATTCCTTAGGTATGGGTAAACACCTGCATTGCACAGACAGATCATCCATTCCTTAAGTGAAGGGAGTAACCTGTGATGAACAGAGGGATCATCTTTCTTTAGGTAAATGTAAACACCTGCGTTGAACAGAATAATCGTCTATTCCTTAGGTAGAGATCAACACCTGCATTGCACAGGAGGATCATCCCATTCCTTAGGTAATGTTAAGCACCTGCATTGCACAGAGGGATAATCCATTCCTCAGGTAAAGGTAAACACCAGCATTGAACATAGGCATCTTCCATTCTTTAGGCAATAGTAAATACCTGCAATGCACAGAGGGATCATCCGACTCCTTATAAAAACGTAAACAACTGCATTGAACAAAGGGATCATCCATTCCTTAGATAACGTTAAACACCTGCTTTGAACAGAGGGATCATCTATTCCTTATGTAAAGATCAACACCTGCATTGCAGAAGGGCATCCTCCATTCCTTAGGTAAAGGTAAACACATGCATATCACAGAGGGATCACCCATTCCTCAGGTAATGGTAAACACTTGCATTGAACAGAGGGATCAGCCAATCCATAGATAATGGTAAACACCTGCATTGTATTCCCTAGGTAAAGATCAACACCTGTGTTGCACAGAGGGATCATGCATTCTTTAGGTACAGGTCAACACCTGCATTGCAGAGAAGGATAATCCATTCCTTAGGTAAAGGGCAACACCTGCAATACACAGAGGAATATTCCATTCATTAGGTAAAGATAAACACCTCCATTGCACAGAGGAATCATCCTTTCCTTAGGTAAAAGTTAACACTAGCATTGAACATAGGCTTCTTCAATTCCTTAGGTAATAATAAACACGTGCAATGCACAGAGGGATCATCCCATTCCTTGCATAAACGTAAACACCTGCACCATCCATTCCTTAGGTAAAGGTCAACTCCTGCATTGCACAGAGGGATCACCCATTACTTGGATAAAGATCAACACCTGCCTGGCCCAGAGGGATGATCGATACCTTATGTAAAGGAAAAAATATGCATCGAACAGAGGGATTTTCCATTCCTTAGGTAATAGTAAACACCTGCAATACACAGAGGGATCATCCATTCCTAAGGTAAATGTAAACACCTGCAATGCCCAGAGGGATCATCCATTGCTTAGGTTTTTGTAAACACCTGTATTGCAAAGAGGGATCAACAATTCCGTAAGTAAATGTAGAAACCTGCGTTGAACAGAGGCATCATCCTTCTTTAGGTAAAGGCAAACACCTGCGTTGAACAGAGGTATCATCCATTCCTTACATAACTGTAAACATATGCATTGCACAGAGGAATCATCCATTCCTTAGGTAATGGTAAAAACCTGCATTGAACAGAGGGATCATCCATTCCTTAGATAATGGTAAACACCTGCATGGAACAGAGGGATCATCCATTCCTTAGGTAAAAGGTAAACACCTGCATTGCACAGAGGGATCATCCATTCCTTATGTAAAGGTAAACACCTGCATTGCACAGAGGGATCATCCATTTCATTTGTAACTGTAAACCAACAGAGGATGCATTGCAAACAGAACAGGATCATCCATTCCTTAGGTAAAAGTAAACACCTGCATTGCACAGAGGGATCATCCATTCCTTAGGTAAGGGTAAACACCTGCATTGCACAGAGGGATCATCCATTCCTTAGGTAACAGTAAACACCTGCAATGAACAGAGGGATCATCCAAACCTTAGATAACATTAAACACCTTCATTGAACAGAGGGATCATCCATTCCTTAGGTAAATATAAACACCTGCATTGCACAGAGGAATCATCCATTCCTTAGGTAAAGGTCAACACCTGCATTGCACTGAAGGATCATCCATTCCTTAGGTAAAGGAGATTAAACCCTGCATTGCACAGAGAGGATCATCCATTCCTTAGGTAAAGGTAAACACCTGCATTGAACAGAGGGATCATCCATTCCTTAGATAACGGTAAACACCTGCATTGAACAGAGGGATCATCATTCCTTAGGTAAAGTTCAACACCTGCATTGCACAGAGGATCATCCATTCCTTAGGTAAAGGTAAACACCTGCATTGCACAGAGGGATCATCCATTCCTTAGGTAATGGTAAACACCTGCATTGTACAGAATGATCATCCATTCCTTAGATAACGGTAAACACCTGCATTGAACAGAGGCATAATCTATTCCTTATGTAAGATCAACACCTGCATTGCACAGAGGGATCATCCCATTCCTTAGGTTTAGGTTAACACCTGCATTGAACAGAGGGATCCTCAATTCCTTAGATAATGGTAAACACCTGCATTGAACAGAGGGATCATGTATTCCTTAGGTAAAGATCAACACCTACATTGTATAGAAGGATCATCCATTCCTTAGATAAAGGACAATACCTGCATTGCACAGAGGGATCTTCCATTAATTAGGTAAAGATAAACACCTCCATTACACAGAAGAAACATCATTTCCTAGGTAAAGGTAAACACCAGCATTGAACATAATTATTTTCTATTCCTTAGGTAATAGTAAACACCTGCAATGCACAGAGGGATCATCCCATTTCTTACATAAACGTAAACACCTGCATGGAACAGAGGGTCATCCATTCCTTAGGTAAATACCTGCCTTGCACAGAGGGATCATCCATTCCTTAGGTAAGAGGTGAAAACCTGCATTTCACAGAGGGATCATCCATTCCTTATGTAAACATCAACACCTGCATTGAATAGAGAGATCATCCATTCCTTAGGTATAGGTTAACATATGCCAGGCCCAAGGGATCATCCATCCATACCTTATGTAAAGGTAAACACCTGCATTGCACACGGCGAACATCAATTCCTTTGGTAAAGCTAAACACCTTCATTGAACAGAGGGATCTTCCATTTCTTAGGTAATAGTAAACACCTGCAAAGCACAGAGGGATCATCCATTACTTAGGTAAGGGTAAACACCTGCATTACACAGGGGGATCATCCATTTCTTAAGTGAAGGGAGTAACCTGTGTTGAACAGAGGGATCATCTTTCTTTAGGTAAAGGTAAACACCTGCGTTCAACAGAGGAATCATCTGTTCCTTAGGTAAAGATCAACACCTGCATTGTACAGGAGGATCATCCCATGCCTTAGGTAAAGTTAAGCACCTGCATTGCACAGAGTAATCATCCATTCCTCAGGTATAGTAAACACCTGCATTGGACAGAGCGATCATCCATTCCTCAGGTAAAGGTAAACACCTGCATTGCACAGAGGGATCATCCATTCCTTAGGTAAATAGTAAACACCTGCATTGCACAGAGGATCATCCATTCCTTATATAAATGTAAACACCTGCATTGAACAGAGGGATCATCCATTCCTTAGGTAACATTAAACACCTGCATTGAACAGAGGGATCATCTATTCCTTAGGTAAAGGTAAAACACCTGCATTGCACAGAGGGATCATCCATTCCTTAGGTAAAGGTAAACACCTGCATTGAACAGAGGGATCATCCATTCCTTAATAACGGTAAACACCTGCATTGCACAGAGGGATCATCCATTCCTTAGGTAAAGGTAAACACCTGCATTGCACAGAGGGATCATCCATTCCTTAGGTAACTGTAAACACCTGCATTGAACAGAGGGATCATCCATTCCTTAGGTAAAGGTCAACACCTGCATTGAACAGAGGATCATCCATTCCTTAGGTAAAGATAAACACCTCCATTGAACTTAGGATCAGGAACATTCCTTAGGTAAAGGTAAACACCTGCATTGAACAGAGGGATCATCCATTCCTTAGGTAATAGTAAACACCTGCATTGCACAGAGGGATCATCCATTCCTTAGGTAAAGGTAAAAACACCTGCATTGCACAGAGGGATCATCCATTCCTTTGGTAAAGGTAAACACCTGCATTGAACAGAGGGATCATCCATTATTTAGGTAATAGTAAACACCTGCATTGAACAGATTGGGATCATCCATTCCTTAGGTAAAGGTAAACACCTGCATTGCACAGGAGGATCATCCATTCCTTAGGTAAAGTAAACACCTGCATTGCACAGAGGGATAATCCATTCCTCAGGTAAAGGTAAAAACCAGCACTGAACATAGGCATCTTCCATTCTTTAGGCAATAGTAAATACCTGCAATGCACAAAGGGATCATCCCACTCCTTATAAAAACGTAAACAACTGCATTGAACAAAGGGATCATCCATTCCTTGGATAACGTTAAACACCTGCTTTGACCAGAGGGATCATCTATTCTTTATGTAAACATCAACACCTGCATTGCAGAAGGGCATCATCCATTCCTTAGGTAAAGGTAAACACATGCATATCACAGAGGGATCACCAATTCCTTAGGTAATGGTAAACACTTACATTGAAAATAGGGATCAGCCAATCCATAGATAAAGGTAAACACCTGCATTGAACAGAGGGATTATGTATTCCCTAGGTAAAGATCAACACCTGCGTTGCACAGAGGGATCATCCATTCGTTAGGTACAGGTCAACACCTGCATTTCAGAGAAGGATCATCCATTCCTTAGGTAAAGGGCAACACCTGCAATACACAGAGGGATATTTCATTCATTAGGTAAAGATAAACACCTCCATTGCACAGAGGAATCATCCTTTCCTTAGGAAAGGTAAACACCAGCATTGAACATAAGCTTCTTCCATTCCTTAGGTAATAGAAAACACCTGCAAAGCACAGAGGGATCATCCATTCCTTACATAAACGTAAACACCTGCACCATCCATTCCTTAGGTAAAGGTCAACTCCTGCATTGCACAGAGGGATCATCCATTCCTTAGGTAAAGGTCAACACCTGCCTTGCACAGAGGGATGATCCATACCTTATGTAAAGGAAAACACCTGCATTGAACAGAGGATCTTCCATTCCTTAGGTAATAGTAAACACCTGCAATGCACAGAGGATCATCCATTCCTAAGGTAAATGTAAACACCTGCAATGCACAGAGGGATCATCCATTCCTTAGGTTTTTGTAAACACCTGCATTGCACAGAGGATCATCAATTCCTTAAGTAAATGTAAACACCTGCGTTGAACAGAGGATCATCCATTCTTTAGGTAATAGGCAAACACCTGCGTTTAACAGAGGGATCATCCATTCTTTAGGTAAAGGTAAACACCTGCATTGAACAGAGGGATCATCCATTCCTTAGGTAACTGTAAACACATGCATTGAACAGAGGAATCATCCATTCCTTAGGTAATGGTAAAAAACCTGCATTGAACAGAGGGATCATCCATTCCTTAGATAATGGTAAACACCTGCATTGAACAGAGGGATCATCCATTCCTTATGAAACTGTAAACACATGCATTAAACAGGGATCATCCATTGCATAAAGGAAAACACTGCAGGGATCATCATCCATTCCTTAGGTAAAGTAAACACCTGCATTTCACAGAGGGATCATCCATTCCTTAGGTAAAATACAACACCTGCATTGGCAGAGGGATCATCCCATTCTTAGGTAACTGTAAACACATGCATTGCACAGAGGGATCATCCATTCCCTTAGGTAAAGGTAAACACCTGCATTGCACAGAGGATCATCCATTCCTTAGGTAAAGGTAAACACCTGCATTGCACAGAGGGATCATCCATTCCTTAGGTAAAGGTAAACACCTGCATTGAACAGAGGGATCATCCATTCCTTAGGTAAAGGTAAACACCTGCATTTAAAGGAGGGATCATCCATTCCTTAGGTAAAGGTAAACACCTGCATTGCACAGAGGGATCATCCATTCCTTAGGTAAAGGTAAACACCTGCATTGCACAGAGGGATCATCCATTCCTTAGGTAAAGGTAAACACCTGCATTGAACAGAGGGATCATCCATTCCTTAGGTAAAGATAAACACCTGCATTGCACAGAGGGATCATCCATTCCTTAGGTAAGGTAAACACCTGCATTGAACAGAGGGATCATCCAGAGGTAAAGGTAAAACACCTGCATTGCACAGAGGGATCATCCATTCCTTAGGTAAAAGGTAAACACCTGCATTGCACAGAGGGATCATCCATTCCTTAGGTAAAGATAAACACCTGCATTGCACAGAGGGATCATCCATTCCTTAGGTTTTTGTAAACACCTGCATTGCACAGAGGGATCATCCATTCCTTAGGTAAATGTAAACACCTGCATTGAACAGAGGATCATCCATTCCTTAGGTAAAGGTAAACACCTGCATTGAACAGAGGGATCATCCATTCTTTAGGTAAAGGTAAACACCTGCATTGAACAGAGGGATCATCCATTCCTTAGGTAAAGGTAAACACCTGCATTGCAACAGAGGGATCATCCATTCTTAGGTAATGGTAAACACCTGCATTGAACAGAGGGATCATCCATTCCTTAGGTAATGGTAAACACCTATGAACAGAGGGATCATCCATTCCTTATGTAACTGTAAACACCTGCATGGAACAGAGGATCATCCATTCCTTAGGTAAAGGTAAACACCTGCATTGCACAGAGGGATCATCCATTCCTTAGGTAAAGGAAAACACCTGCATTGCACAGAGGGATCATCCATTCCTTAGGTAAGGGTCAACACCTGCATTGAACAGAGGGATCATCCATTCCTTAGGTATAGGTAAACACATGCCATTGAACAGAGGGATCATCCATTCCTTATGTAAAGGTAAACACCTGCATTGCACAGAGGGATCATCCATTCCTTTGGTAAAGGTAAACACCTGCATTGCACAGAGGATCATCCATTCCTTAGGTAATAGTAAACACCTGCATTGCACAGAGGGATCATCCATTCCTTAGGTAAGGGTAAACACCTGCATTGAACAGAGGGATCATCCATTCCTTAGGTAAATAAACACCTGCATTGAACAGAGGGATCATCTTTCCTTAGGTAAAGGTAAACACCTGCATTGCACAGAGGATCATCCATTCCTTAGGTAAAGTCAACACCTGCATTGCACAGGAGGATCATCCATTCCTTAGGTAAAGTTAAACACCTGCATTGCACAGAGGGATCATCCATTCCTTAGGTAAAGGTAAACACCTGCATTGAACAGAGGGATCATCCATTCCTTAGGTAAAGTAAACACCTGCATTGCACAGAGGGATCATCCATTCCTTAGGTAATGTAAACACCTGCATTGCACAGAGGGATCATCCATTCGATAGGTAAAGGTAAACACCTGCATTGCACAGAGGGATCATCCATTCCTTAGGTAAAGGTCAACACCTGCATTGAACAGAGGATCATCCATTCCTTAGGTAAATAGTAAACACCTGCATTGCACAGAGGGATCATCCATTCCTTAGGTAAGGGTAAACACCTGCATTGCACAGAGGGATCATCCATTCCTTAGGTAAAGGTAAACACCTGCATTGAACAGAGGGATCATCCATTCCTTAGGTAAAGGTAAACACCTGCATTGAACAGAGGGATCATCCATTCCTTAGGTAAAGGAAAACACCTGCATTCAACAGAGGGATCATCCATTCCTTTAGTAAAGGTAAACACCTGCATTGAACAGAGCAATCATCCATTCCTAGGTAAAGGTAAACACCAGCATTAAGTTATCATTCATTAGGTAATAGTAAACACCTGCACAGCACAGAGGATCATCCTATTCCTTAGGTAAAGGTAAACACCTGCATTGCACAGAGGACCATCCATTCCTTAGGTAAAGGTAAACACCTGCATTGCACAGAGGGATCATCCATTCCTGAAAACCTGTAAGAGGTAACAGTAAACACCTGCATTGAACAGAGGGATCATCCATTCCTTAGATAACAGTAAACACCTGCATTGAACAGAGGGATCATCCATTCCTTAGGTATAGAACAACACCTGCATTGCACAGAGGGATCATCCTCCATTCCTTATATAAATGTAAACACCTGCATTGCACAGAGGGATCATCCATTCCTTAGGTAAAGGTAAACACCTGCATTGAACAGAGTGATCATCCATTCCTTAGGTAACTGTAAACACCTGCATTGAACAGAGGGATCATCCATTCCTTAGGTAAAGGTAAAAACCTGCATTGAACAGAGGGATCATCCATTCCTTAGGTAAAGGTCAACACCTGAATTGCACAGAGGATCATCCATTCCTTAGGTAAAGGTAAACACCTGCATTGCACAGAGGGATCATCCATTTCTTAGGTAATGGTAAACACCTGCATTGTACAGAGGGATCATCCATTCCTTAGATAAGGTAAACACCTGCATTGAACAGAAGCATCATCCATTCCTTAGGTAAAGGTCAAAACCTGCATTGCATTGCACAGAGGGATCATCCATTCCTTAGGTAACTGTAAACACCTGCATTGAACAGAGGATCATCCATTCCTTAGATAATGGTAAACACCTGCATTTCACAGAGGGATCATCCATTCTCCTTAGGTAAAGATAAACACCTGCATTTCACAGAGGGATCATCCATTCCTTAGGTAAAGGTAAACACCTGCATTGCACAGAGGGATCATCCATTCCTTAGGTAACTATAAACACCTGCATTGAACAGAGGGATCCTCCATTCCTTAGATAATGGTAAACACCTGCATTGAACAGAGGGATCATCCATTCCTTAGGTAAAGATCAACACCTGCATTGCACAGAAGGATCATCCATTCCTTAGGTAAAGGACAACACCTGCATTGCACAGAGGGATCTTCCATTAATTAGGTAAAGATAAACACCTCCATTACACAGAGGATCATCCTTTCCTTAGGTAAAGGTAAACACCTGCATTGAACAGAGGGATCATCCATTCCTTAGGTAATAGTAAACACCTGCATTGCACAGAGGGATCATCCCATTTCTTACATAAACGTAAACACCTGCATGGAACAGAGGGTCATCCATTCCTTAGGTAAAGGTAAACACCTGCATTGCACAGAGGGATCATCCATTCCTTAGGTAAGAGGTAAAACAGTAAGACCTGAAAACCTGCATTGCACAGAGGGATCATCCATTCCTTATTTAAAAATCAACACCTGCATTGAACAGAGAGATCATCCATTCCTTAGGTAAAGGTCAACACCTGCCAGGAACAGAGGGATCATCCATTCCTTATGTAAAGGTAAACACCTGCATTGCACAGAGGAACATCAATTCCTTTGGTAAAGCTAAACACCTTCATTGAACAGAGGGATCTTCCATTCCTTAGGTAAAGGTAAACACCTGCATTGCACAGAGGGATCATCCATTCCTTAGGTAAGGGTAAACACCTGCATTGCACAGGGGATCATCCATTCCTTAGGTAAAAGGGAGTAACCTGTGTTGAACAGAGGTATCATCTTTCTTTAGGTAAAGGTAAACACCTGCCTGGAACAGAGGAATCATCTATTCCTTAGGTAAAGATCAACACCTGCATTGTACAGGAGGATCATCCCATGCCTTAGGTAAAGTTAAGCACCTGCATTGCACAGAGTAATCATCCATTCCTCAGGTAAAGTAAACACCTGCATTGCACAGAGGAATCATCCATTCCTCAGGAAAAGGTAAAAACCAGCATTGCACATAGGCATCTTCCATTCCTTAGGCAATAGTAAATACCTGCAATGCACAGAGGGATCATCCCATGCCTTATATAAACGTAAACAACTGCATTGAACAAAGGGATCATCCATTCCTTAGATAAGGTTAAACACCTCCTTTGAACAGAGGGATCATGTATTCCTTATGTAAAGATCAACACCTGCATTGCAGAAGGGCATCATGCCATTCCTTAGGTAAAGGTAAACACCTGCATTGCACAGAGTAATCATCCATTCCTTAGGTAAAGTAAACACCTGCATTGCACAGAGGGATCATCCATCCATTCCTCAGGAAAAGGTAAAAACCTGCATTGGACATGGGCATCATCCATTCCTTAGGTAATAGTAAACACCTGCAATGCACAGAGGGATCATCCATTCCTTATATAAACGTAAACACCTGCATTGAACAGAGGGATCATCCATTCCTTAGGTAAAGGTAAACACCTGCATTGAACACAGATCATCCATTCCTTTGGTAAAGGTAAACACCTGCATTGAACAGAGGGATCATCCATTCCTTAGGTAAAGGTAAACACCTGCATTGCACAGAGAGGGATCATCCATTCCTTAGGTAAAGGTAAACACCTGCATTGCACAGAGGGATCATCCATTCCTTAGGTAAAGGTAAACACCTGCATTGCACAGAGGAATCATCCATTCCTTAGGTAAAGTTAAACACCTGCATTGAACAGAGGGATCATCCATTCCTTAGGTAAAGGTAAACACCTGCATTGAACAGAGGATCATCCATTCCTTAGGTAAAGGTAAACACCTGCATTGAACAGAGGGATCATCCATTCCTTAGGTAAAGGTAAACACCTGCATTGCACAGAGGGATCATCCATTCCTTAGGTAAAGGTAAACACCTGCATTGCACAGAGGGATCATCCATTCCTTATGTAAAAGGTAAACACCTGCATTGCACAGAGTAAATCATCCATTCCTTTGGTAAAGGTAAACACCTGCATTGAACAGAGGGATCATCCATTCCTTAGGTAAATAGTAAACACCTGCAATGCACAGAGGGATCATCCATTCCTTAGGTAAAGGTAAACACCTGCATTGCACAGAGGGATCATCCATTCCTTAGGTAAAGGTAAACACCTGCATTGCACAGAGGATCATCCATTCCTTAGGTAAAGGTAAACACCTGCATTGAACAGAGGGATCATCCATTCCTTAGGTAAAGGTAAACACCTGCATTGAACAGAGGGATCATCCATTCCTTAGGTAAAGGTAAACACCTGCATTGAACAGAGGGATCATCCATTCCTTAGGTAAAGGTAAACACCTGCATTGAACAGAGGGATCATCCATTCCTTAGATAAAGGTAAACACCTGCATTGAACAGAGGGATCATCCATTCCTTAGGTAAAGGTAAACACCTGCATTGAACAGAGGGATCATCCATTCCTTAGGTAAAGGTCAACACCTGCATTGCACAGAGGGATCATCCATTCCTTTTGTAAAGGTAAACACCTGCATTGCACAGAGAGGATCATCCATTCCTTAGGTAAAGGTAAACACCTGCATTGAACAGAGGGATCATCCATTCCTTAGGTAATAGTAAACACCTGCAATGCACAGAGGGATCATCCATTCCTTAGGTAAATATAAACACCTGCATTGCACAGAGGGATCATCCATTCCTTAGGTAAAGGTAAACACCTGCATTGAACAGAGGATCATCCATTCCTTAGGTAAAGGTAAACACCTGCATTGAACAGAGGATCATCCATTCCTTAGGTAAAAGGTAAACACCTGCATTGCACAGAGGGATCATCCATTCCTTAGGTAAAGGTAAACACCTGCATTGAACAGAGGGATCATCATTCCATTCCTTAGGTAAGGGGGATAAACACCTGCATTTAAACACAGAGAGGATCATCCATTCCTTAGGTAATGGTAAACACCTGCATTGAACAGAGGATCATCCATTCCTTAGGTAACATTAAACACCTGCATTGCACAGAGGGATCATCCATTCCTTAGGTAATGGTAAACACCTCATTGAACAGAGGGATCATCCATTCCTTAGGTAACTGTAAACACCTGCATTGAACAGAGGGATCATCCATTCCTTAGGTAACTGTAAACACCTGCATTGAACAGAGGGATCATCCATTCCTTAGATAAGATAAACACCTGCATTGAACAGAGGGATCATCCATTCCTTAGGTAAAGGTAAACACCTGCATTGCACAGAGGGATCATCCATTCCTTAGGTCTAGGACAACACCTGCATTGCACAGAGGATCATCCATTCTTAGGTAAAGGTAAACACCTGCATTGAACAGAGGTGTCATATATTCCTTATGTAAAGGTCAACATATTCATTGCACAGAGGGATCAGCCATTCCTTAAAGGTCTACACCTGCATTGTACAGAGGGCTCATCCATTACTTAGGTATAGGACAACACCTGCATTAAACATGGGATCATTCATTCCTTAAGTAATGATCAACGCCTGCATTGAACAGAGTAATCATCCATTCCTTAGGTAAAGATCAACACCTGCATTTCACAGAGGGATCATCCATTCCTTAGGTATAGGACAACACCTGCATTGAACAGAGGGATCATCCATTCCTTAAGTGAAGATCAACACCTGCATAGAACAGAGGGATCATGCATTCCTTAGGTAAAGGTCAACACCTACATTGCACAGAGGGATCATCCATTCCTTAGGTAATGGTAAACACCTGCAGTGATCAGAGGGATCATCCATTCCTTAGATAATGGGAAACACCTGCATTGAACAGAGGGATCACCCATTCGTTAGGTAACTGTAAACACCTGCATTGAACAGAAGGATCATCCATTTCCTAAGATAACGGTAAACACCTGCATTGCACAGAGGATCATCCATTCCTTAGACAACATTAAACACCTGCATTGAATAGAGGGATCATCCATTCCTTAGGTAATGGTAAACACCTGCATTGCACAGAGGGACCATCCATTCCTTAGGTAAAGGTCAACACCTGCCTGGCCAAAGGGATCATTCATTCCTTATGTAAAGGTAAAAACCTGCATTGCACACAGAGTACATCCATTCCTTTTGTAAAGGTAAACAGCAGCATTGAACAGAGGGATCATTCATTCCTTAGGTAATAGTAAACACCTGCAATGCACAGAATGATCATCCATTCCTAAGACAATATAAACACCTGCAATGCACAGAGGGATCATCGATTCCTTAGGTTAAGCTAAAAACCTCCATGGCACAGAGGGATCATCCATTCCTTAGGTAAATGTAAACAGCACCTGCACTGAACAGAGGGATCATCTATTCTTTAGGTAAAGTTCAACACCTGCATTGCACAGAGTATCATGCATTCCTTAGATAACAGGAAACACCTTCATTGAACAGAGGGATCATCCATTCCTTATATAACGTTAAACACCTGCATTGCACAGAGGGATCATCCATTCCTTAGGTAATGGTAAACACCTGGATTGCACAGCAGGGAACATCCATTCCTTAGATAACGTTAAACACCTTCATTGAACAGAGGGATCATCCATTCCTTAGGTAATGGTCAACACCTTCATTGCACAGATGGGTCATCCATTCCTTAGGTAAAGGTCAACACCTGCCTCGCCCAGAGGGATCATCCATTCCTTATGTAAAGGTATACACCTGCATTGCACATAGTGAACATCCATTATTTTGTAAAGGTGAACACCTGCATTGAGCAGAGGGATCTTTCATTCCTTAGGTAATAATAAACACCTGCAATGCACAGAGGGATCATCCATTCCTAAGACAAATATAAACACCTGCAATTCACAGAGGGAACATCCATTCCTTAGGTAATAGTAAACACATGGATTGCACAGAGGGATCATCCATTCTGTAGATAACTGTAAACACCTGCATTGAACAGAGATATCATCCATTTCTTAGGTAATGGTCAACACCTGCATTGCACAGAGGGATCACCCATTCCTTATGCAAAGGTAAACACCTGCATTGCACTCAGAGAACATCCATTCCTTTTGTAAAGATAAACACCTGCATTTAAGAGAGGGATCATCCATTCCTTAGGTAAAGGTAAACACCTGCATTGAACAGAGGTGTCATATATTCCTTAGGTAAAGGTCAACATATTCATTGCACAGAGGGATCATCCATTCCTTAGGTAAAGGTCAACACCTGAATTGTACAGAGGGTTCATCCATTCCTTAGGTATAGGCCAAGACCTGCATTGGACAGAGGGATCACCCATTCCTTAAGTAATGATCACAACTGCATTGAACAGAGGGATCATCCATTCCTTAGGTATAAGACAACACCTGCATTGCACAGAGGGATCATCCATTCTTTAAGTAAAGTTCAACACATGCATTGAACAGAGGGATCATCCATTCCTTAGGTAAAGGTCAACACCTGCATTGCACAGAGGGATCATCAATTCCTTAGGTAAAGGTCAACACCTGTCTGGCCCAGAGGGATCCATACCTTATGTAAAGGTAAACGCCTGCACTTCACACAGGGAACATCCACTCCTTAGGTAATAGTAAACACCTGCAATGCACAGAGGGATCATCAATTCCGAAGGTAAAAGTAAACACCTAGAATGCACAGAGGGATCATCTGTTCCTTAGGTAAGGGAATACACCTGCATTGCACCATAGCATCAACCATTCATTAAGTAAAGGTATAAACCTGGTTTGAACAGAGGGATCATCCCTTTTAAGGTAAAGGTAGACACCTGCGTTGAACAGAGGGATCATCCATTACGTAGGGAACAGTAAATACCTGCATTGCACAGAGGGATCATCCATTCCTTAGGTATAGCACAACACCTGCATTGCACAGAGGGATCACCCATTCCTTAAGTAATGTTCACACCTGCATTGAACAGAGGGATCATCCATTCCTTAGGTATAGGACAACATGTGCATTGCACAGAGGGATCATCTATTCCTTAAGTAAAGATCAACACCTGCATTGAACAGAGGGATCATCCATTCCTTAGGTAAAGGTCAACACCTGCATTGCACAGAGGGATCATCCATTCCTTAGGTAAAGGTCAACAAATGACTGGACCAGAGGGATCATCCATACCTTATGTAAAGGTAAACACCTGCATTGCACACAGGGAACAGCCATTCCTTAGGTAATAGTAAACACCTGCAATGCACAGAGGGATCATCAATTCCGAAGGTTAATGTAAACACCTACAATGCACAGAGGGATCGTCTATTCCTTATGTAAGGGTATACACCTGCATTGCACCAGAGGATCATCCATTCATTAACTAAAGGTAGAAAACTTGTTTGAACAGAGGGATCATCCTTTTTAACATAAAGGTAGACACCTGTGTTGAACAGAGGGATCATCCATTATTTAGGGAACAGTAAACACCTGCATTGCACAGAGGGATCATTCATTCCTTAGGTCATGGTCAACACATGCATAGCACACACGATCATCCATTCCTTAGGTAAAGGTCAATACCTGCCTGTCCCAGAGGGATCACCCATTCCTTATGTAAAGGTAAAAACCTGCATTGCAACAGAGAACCTCCATTCCTTTTGTAAAGGTAAACACAAGCATTGAACAGAGGGATCGTTCATTCCTTAGGTAATAGTATACACCTGCAATGCACAGAGGGATCATCCATTCCTAAGACAAATATAAACACCTGCAATGCACAGAGGGATCATCCATTTTCTTAGGTCAAGCTAAAAACCTGCAGTGCACAGAGGGATCATCCATTCCTTAGATATTCTAAACACCTGGATTGCACAGAGGGATCATCCATTCCGTAGATAATGGTAAACACCTGCATTGAACAGAGGGATCATCCATTCCTTAGGTAATGGTCAACACATGCATTGCACAGAGGGATCATCCATTCCTTAGGTAAAGGTCAACAACTGCCTGGCCCAGAGGGAGCATCCATTCCTTATGTAAAGGTAAACACCTGCATTGCACACAGAGAACATCCATTCCTATTGTAAAGGTAAACACCTGCATTGAACAGAGGTATTTTTCATTCCTTAGCTAATAGTAAACACCTGCAATACGCAGAGGGATTATCCATTCCTAAGAGAAATATAAAAGCCTGCAATGCACAGAGGGATCATCCATTCCTTACGTAAAGCTAAAAATCTGCATTGCACAGAGGGATCATCCATTACTTAGGTAACTGTAAACACCTGCATTGCACAGAGGGATCATCCATTCCTTACATAAAGCTAAAAATCTGCATTGCACAGAGGATCATATCAGTAAAGGTAGAAACCTGCATTGAATAGAACGAACATCCTTCTTAGGTAAAGGTAAACACCTGCATTGCACAGAGGATCATCCATTCTTAGATAAAGGTAAACACCTGCATTGAACACAGAGGGATCATTCCATTCCTTAGGTAAGTACAGGTAAACACCTGCATTGCACAGAGGGATCATCCATCCACAGAGGGATCATCCATTACTGAGGTCCTGATATACACCTGGATTTACCAGAGAGTCTTCCATTCCTTAGGTAATAATAAACACCTGCTATTCACAGACGTATCATCCATTCCTTAGGTAAAGGAAGAAAACTGCGTTGATCAAAGGTATCATCCATTTCTTAGTAAAGGTAAACACCTGCATTGAACAGAGGGTTAATCCATTCCTTAGATAATGGTAAACACTGGCATTGAACAGAGGGATCATTGATTCCTTAGGTATAGGTAAACACCTGCATTGCACAGAAGGATCATCCATTCCTTCAGTAAATGTAAACACCTGCATTACACAGAGGAATCATTCATTCCTTAGGTAACTGTAAACACCTGCATTGAACAGACGCATCATCCATTTCTTAGATAACAGTTAGCTCCTGCATTGAACAGAGGTATGATCTATTCCATAGGTAATGATCAACACCTGCATTGAACAGAGGGGTCATCCCATTCCTTAGGTAAAGGTAAACACCTGCATTGCACAGAGGGTACATACATTCCTTAGGTAAAGGTAAACACCTGCATTGCAGAGAGGGATCATCCATTCCTTAGGTAAATGTCATCACCTGCCTGCCCAGAGGGATCGTCCATTCCTTATGTAAAGGTAAATACGTTCATTGCACACAGGGAAAAATTATTCCTTTGGTAAAGGTAAAAACTTGCATTGAACAGAGGGATTGTCCATTCCTTAGGTAAAGGTAAACACCTGCATATAACAGAGGTATCTTCCATTCCTTACGTAATAGTAAACACCTGCAATGCACAGAAGGATCATCCATTCCTTAGGTAAAGGAAAACACCTGCAATCCAAAGAGGGGTCATCCATCCCTGAGGTAAAGGTAGAAACCTGAGTTGAACTGAGGGTTCATCTTTCTTTGGCAAAAGTAAACAACTGCGTCGAACAGAGATATCATCCACTCCTTCGGTAAAGGTAAACACCTGCATTGAACAGAGGGTCCATCCATTCCTTAGATAACGGTAAACACCTGCATTGCACAGAGGGATCATTTATTCCTTCGGTAAAGTTTAACACCTGCATTTCACAGAGGGATCATCCCATTACTTACGTAAAAGTAAACACCTGCATTGCACAGAGGGATCATCCATTCCTTAGGTAAAAGTAAACACCTGATTGGCACAGAGTGATCATCCATTCCTCAGGTTAAGGTAAACACCTGCATTGAACAGAGGGATCATCCCTTCCTTCGATAACGGTAAACACCTGCATTGAATAGGGGAATCATCTACTTCTTAGGTAAAGATCAACACCTGCATTGCATAGATGGATCATACATTCCTTAGGTAACTATAAACACCTGCATTGTACAGAGGGATCGCCAATTCTTTAGGTACAGGTAAACACCTCCAATACAGAGAGAGATCATCCATTCCTTAGTTAAAGGTAGAAACCAGTGTTGAACAGAAGGATCACCCTTCTTTAGGTAAAGGTAAACACCTGTTTTGAACAGAGGTATCATTCATTCCTTAGATAATGGTACACACCTGCACTGAACAGAAGGATTATCCATAACTAAGATAACGGGAAACACCTGCATTGAACAAAGTGATCAACTATTCCTTAGGTAAAGATCAGCACCTGCATTGCACATAGGGATCATCCCATTCCTTAGGTAAAGGTAAACACCTGCATTGCAAAGCGGGATCATCCATTCCTTAGGTAAAGGTAAACACCTGCATTGCACAGAGGGATCATCCATTCCATAGGTAACTGTAAACACATGCATTGAACAGAGGGATCATCTATTTCTTAGGTCAAGATCCACACCTGCATTGCACGGAGGGATCATTCCATTCCTTAGGTAAAGGTAAACACCAGCATATAACAGAGGAATCATCCATTCCTTAAGTAAAGGTAAAGACCTGATTTGCACAGACTGATCATGCATTCCCTAGGTTAAGGTAAACACCTGCATTGAACAGAGGGATCATCCATTCCTTAGATAACAGTAAACACTTGCATTGAACAGGGGAATCATCTACTTCTTAGGTAAAGATCAACACCTGCATTACAAAGAGGGATCATCTATTCCTTAGGTAACTGTAAACACCTGCATTGTACAGAGGGATCATCCATTCCTTAGATACAGGTAAACACCTCCAATACACAGAGGGATCATCCATTTCGTAGGTAAGGGCAAACACCTGATTAGCACAGAGTGATCATCCATTCCTTAGGTTAAGGTAAACACATGAATTGAACAGAGGGATTACCCATTCCTTAGATTACGGTAAACACCTGCATTGAACAGGGGAATCATCTAGTCCTTCGGTAAAGGTAAACACCTGCATTGCACAGACCGATCATCCATTCTTAAGGTAAAAGTAGTAACCTGCATTGAACAGAGGGATCACCCTCCTTTAGGTAAAGGTAAACACCTGTTTTGAACACAGGTATCATCCATTCCTTAGGTAAGGGTAAACACCTGCATTTAAAAGAGGGATCTTCCATTCCTTAGGTCATAGTAAACACCTGCAATGCACAGAAGGATCATCCATTCTTTAGGTAAAGGTAAACACCTGCAATGCACAGAAGGATCATCCATTCCTTAGGTAACGGTCCACACCTACAAGCCCAGAGGGATCATCCATTGCTTAAAGGTAAACACGTGCTTTGCACACAGGGAACAACCATTTCTTTGGTAAAGGTAAACAAGTGCACTGAACAGAGGGATTATCCATTCCTTAGGAAAAGGTAAACACCTGCATTTAACAGAGGGATCTTCCATTGCATAGGTAATAGTAAAAACCTGCAATGAACTAAACAATCATCCATTCCATTGGTAAAGGTAAACAACTGCATTGAACAGAGATATCTTCCATTCTTTGGGAATAGCAAACACCTGGATTACACAGAGGGATATCCATTTCTAAGGCAAATGTAAATACCTGCAATTCACAGAGGTATCTCCCATTCTTAGGTAATGGTAAAAACCTGCATTGACCAGAAATCATCCATTCTGTAAATAATGGTAAACACGTACATTGAACAGAGGGATCCTCTATTCCTTAGGCAAAGATCAACACCTGCATTGCACATAGGGATCATCCCATTTCTTAGGTAAAGTTAAACACCTGCATATAACAGAGGGATCATCCATTCCTTAGGTAAAGGTAAAGACCTGCATTGAACAGAGGGATCTTCCATTCTGTAGGTAATAGTAATCACCTGCAATGCTCAGATGGATCATCCATTCCTAAGGTAAATGTAAACACATGCAATGCACAGAGGGATCATCCATTCCTGAGGTAAAGGTAAACACCTGGATTTACCAGAGGGATCTTCAATTCCTTAGGTAATAGTAAACACCTGCAATGCACAGAAGGATCATCCATTCCTTAGGTAAAGGAAGAAAACTGCGATGAACAAAGGTATCATCCATTCCTTAGGTAAAGGTAAACACCTGCACTGAACAAAGGGTTAATCCATTCCTCAGATAATGGTAAACACCTGCATTGAACAGATGGATCATCCATTCCTTAGGTAAAGGTAAACACCTGCATTGCACAGAGGATCATCCATTCCTT
Source organism: Orientallactaga sibirica (assembly GCA_036365145.1). Classification (NCBI taxonomy): domain Eukaryota; kingdom Metazoa; phylum Chordata; class Mammalia; order Rodentia; family Dipodidae; genus Orientallactaga; species Orientallactaga sibirica. Next base: position 643,999 of record JAEOAD010001320.1, read on the forward strand.
AGGTAAAGGTAAACACCTGCATTGCACAGAGGGATCATCCATTCCTTAGGTTAAAGGTAAACACCTGCATTGAACAGAGGGATCATCCATTCCTTAGATAAACGGTAAACACCTGCATGAAACAGGGAGATCATCTATTTTCTTAGGTAAAGGTAAACACCTGCATTGCACAGAGAGGATCATCCATTCCTAAGGTAAAATGTAAACACCTGCATTGCACAGAGCGATCATCCATTCCTTAGGTAATGGTAAACACCTGCATTGAACACAGAGATCATCCATTCCTCAGATAAAGGTAAACACCTGCATTGAACACAGAGGATCATCCATTCCTTAGGTAAAGGTAAACACCTGCATTGAACAGAGGGATCTTCCATTCCTTAGGTAAAGGTAAACACCTGCATTGAACAGAGGGATCATCCATTCCTTAGGTAAAGGTAAACACCTCCATTGCACAGAGGGATCATCCATTCCTTATTTAAAGGTAAACACTTGCATTGCACAGAGGGATCATCCATTCCTTAGGTAAAGGTAAACACCTGCATTGAACAGAGGTGATCATCCATTCCTTAGGTTAAAGGTAAACAACTGCATTGAACAGAGGGATCATCCATTCCTTAGATAAAGGTAAACACCTGCATTGAACAGAGGAATCATCTATTTCTTAGGTAAAGATCAACACCTGCATTGCACAGAGGGATTATCCATTACTTATGTAACTGTAAACCTGCATTGTACAGAGGGATCATCCATTCCTTAGGTACAGGTAAACACCTCCATTACACAGAGGGATCATCCATCATTAGGTAAAGGTAAACACCTGCATTGCACAGAGGGATCATCCATTCCTTAGGTAAAAGTAAAAACCTGCATTGAACAGAGGGATCACCATTCTTTAGGTAAAGGTAAACACCTGTTTTGAACAGAGGATCATTCATTCCTTAGATAATGGTAAACACCTGCATTGAACAAAGGGATCAACTATTCCTTAAGTAAAGACCAACACCTGCATTGCACATAGGGATCATCCATTCCTTAGGTAAAGGTAAACACCTGCATTGAACAGAGGGATCATCCATTCCTTAGGTAAAGGTAAACACCTCATTGCACAGAGGGATCATCCATTTCCTTAGGTAACTGTAAACACCTGCATTGAAGAGAGGGATCATCCATTCCTTAGGTAAAGGTAAACACCTCAATTGAACAGAGGGATCATCCATTCCTTAGGTAAAGGTAAACACCTGCATTTGACAGAGGATCATCCATTCCTTAGATAAAGGTAAACACCTGCATTGAACAGAGGGATCATCCATTCTTTAGGTAAAGGTAAACACCTGCATTGAACAGAGGGATCATCCATTCCTTAGGTAAAGTAAACACCTGCATTAAACAGAGGGATCATCCATTCCTTAGATAAAGGTAAACACCTGCATTGAACAGAGGGATCATCTATTCCTTAGGTAAAGGTCAACACCTGCATTGAACAGAGGGATCATCTCATTCTTTAGGTAAATTTAAACACCTGCATTGAACAGAAGGATCATCCATTCCTTAGGTAAAGGTAAACACCTGCATTGCACAGAGGGATCATCCATTCCTTAGGTAAACTGTCAACACCTGCATTGAAGGAGGGATCATCCATTCCTTAGGTAACAATAAACACCTGCATTGCACAGAGGGATCATCCATTCCTTAGGTAAAGACCAACACCTGCATTTGCACAGAGTGATCATCCATTCCTTATGTAAAGGTAAACACCTGCATTGCACAGAGGATCATCCATTCCTTAGGTAAAGGTCAACACCTGCATTGAACAGAGGGATCATCTATTCCTTAGGTAAAGATCAACACCTGCATTGAACAGAAGGATCATCCATTCCTTAGGTAAAGGTCAACACCTGCATTGAACAGAGGATCATCCATTCCTTATGTAAAGGTAAACACGTGCATTGCACAGAAGGATCATCCATTCCTTAGGTAAAGGTAAACACCTGCATTGAACATGGGATCATCCATTCCTTAGGTAAAGGTAACCACCTGCATTGAACAGAGGGATCATCCATTCCTTATGTAAAGTAAACACCTACATTGCACAGAAGGATCATCCATTCCTTAGGTAAAGGTAAACACCTGCATTGCACAGAGGGATCATCCATTCCTTAGGTAAAGGTAAACACCTGCATTGAACAGAGGGATCATTCATTCCTTTGTAAAGGTAAACACCTGCATTGAACAGAGAGATCATCCATTCCTTAGGTAAAGGTAAACACCTGCATTGAACAGAGGGATCATCCATTCCTTAGGTAAAGGTAAACACCTGCATTGCACAAATGGATCATTTATTCCTTAGGTAAAGTTAAACACCTGCATTGCACAGAGGGATCATCCATTCCTTAGGTAAAGGTAAACACCTGCATTGCACAGAGGGATCATCCATTTCTTAGGTAAAGGTAAACACCTGCATTGCACAGAGGGATCATCCATTCCTTAGATACCTGTAAACACCTGCATTGAACAGAGGGATCATCTATTCCTTAGGTAAAGATCAACACCTGCATTTCATCATCTATTTCTTAGGGGACCATCCATTCCTTAAGTAAAGTTCAACATCTGCATTGCACAGAAGGATCATCAATTCCTTAGGTAAAAGTAAACACACCACAAAGGGATCTTCCATTCATTAGGTAAAGATAAACACCTCATCACAGAGGAATTCATTCCTTAGGTAAAGGTAAACACCTGCATTGAACATAGGCATCATCAATTCTTTAGGTAATAGTAAACACCTGCAATACACAGAGGAATCATCCCATTCCTTACATAAACTTGAACACCTGCATTGAACACAGAAGGATCATCCATTCCTTAGGTAAAGGCAAACACCTGCATTGCACAGAGGGATCATCCATTCCTTAGGTACGTGGTGAACACCTGCATTGCACAGAGGGATCATCAATTCCTTAGGTAAAGATCAACACCTGCATTGAACAGAGGGATCATCCATTCCTTTTGTAAAGGTCAACACCTGCATTGTACAGAGGGACTTCCATTCCTTAGGTAAACATCAACACCTGCATTGCACAGAGGGATCATCCATTCCTTATGTAAAGGTCAACACCTGCATTGCACAAAAGGATCATCCTTTCCTTATGTAAAGGACAAAACCTGCATTTCACAGAGGATCTTCCATTCATTAGGTAAAGATAAACACCTCCATTGCACAGAGGAATCATCCTTTCCTTAGGTAAATGTAAACACCAGCATTGAACATAGGCATGTTCCAATCCTTAGGTAATAGTAAACACATGCAATACACAGAGGGATCATCCCATTCCTTACATAAATGTTAACACCTGCATTGAACAGAGTGATCATAAATTCCTTAGGTAAAGTAAAACCCTGCCTTGCACAGAGGGATCATCCATTCCCTAGGTAACAGTTTAACACCTGCATTGCACAGCGGGATCAACCATTCCTTAGGTAAAGGTCAACACATGCATTGCTCAGAGGGATAATCCATTCCTTAGGTAAGAGGTGAACACCTGCATTGCACAGAGAGATCATCCATTCCTTAGGTAAAGGTCAAAACCTGCCTGGCTCAGAGGGATCATCCATTCCTTATGTAAAGGTAAACAAGTGCATTACACACAGGGAACATCCATTCCTTTGGTAAAGGTAAACACCTGCATTGAACAGAGGGATATTCCATTCCTTAGGTAATAGTAAACACCTGCAATGCACAGAGGATCATGTAAACACGTGCAACAGAGGGATCATCCATTCCTTAGATAATGGTAAACACCTATATTGAACAGAGGGATCATCTATTCATTAGGTAAAGATCAAAACCTGAATAGCACAGAAGGATCATCCATTCCTTTTGTAATGGAAAACACCTACATTGCACAGAGGATCATTCATTATTAGGTAAATATAAACACCAGCATTGAACAGAGGATCATCCATTCCTTAGATAATGGTAAACACCTGCATTGAGCACAGGGATCATCCATTCCTTAGGTAAAGGTAAACACCTGCATTGCACAGATGGATCATCAATTCCTTAGGTAATTGTAAACACCTGCATTGAACATAGGGATCATCCATTCCTTATATAATGGTAAACACAGGCATTGAACAGAGGGTTCATCTATTCCTTAGGTAAAGATCAACACCTTCATTGCACAGAGGATAATGCCATTCTTTAGGTAAAGCTAAACACCTGCATTATACAGAGGATCATCCATTCCTTAGGTAATGGTAAACACCAGGGATAATCCATTCCTTAGATTACAGTAAACACCTGCATTGAACAGAAGGATCATCCATTCCTGGGTAAAGGTAAAAACCTGGATTGCACAGAGGAATGATCCATTCCTTAGGTAACAGTAAACACCTGCATTGAACAGAGGGATCATCCATTCCTTAGGTAAAGGTAAACACCAGCATTGAACAGAGCCATTATCATTCCTTTGGTAATTAAACACCTTACAGTAAAGGTAATCCACCTTAGGTAAATGTAAACACCTGCATTGAACAGAGGTATCATCCATTCCTTAGGTTAATCACCTGATTTGCACATAGTGATCATCCATTCCTTAGGTTAAGGTAAACACCTCAATGAACACAGGGATCATCCTGTTGGGTAAAGCCAAACTGCAGCCATTTGGAGGAAAAAACTGCATCTTCTAAGTTAGATTTCAGTTTCCTGAGTGTCTGTGAGCAACTACATAACTAAGCCTTCCCAGAGACCCTACCCTGACCTGTAGATAAGAATAATGAGTAACTTAAAGATATATAGGACTGCTGTAAACCCCTATGACCTTGTGCAAGGCACATTCCTCAGCTGGGTATCCTAGCAACCTTGCTGCTCTTAGATCAGGGTGTTTAGCCACAAGGAATATCATTGATAGACATTTATCTGTGGTTCCCTCCCTGTGCAGCTGTGTAACTGGATCAAGGTCTCCGCCCTCAGGAGCTTCTTTGTTTTGCTTACTAATATATAAGCTAAGACTTTTGCAATAAACTTTGAGCCTTGATCAGCATTTGTCTTGGCTCCATTCCTTGTGTCTCTTTGTCCCTTTCATTCCTTTGGTAAAGGTAAACACCTGCATTGAACAGAGGATCTTCCATTCCTTAGGTAATCGTAAAAACCTGCATTGCACAGAGAGGGATCATCAATTCCTAAAGTAAATGTAAACACCTGCAATGTACAGAGGGATCATCCATCCCTTAGGTAAAGGTCACCACCTGCCTGGCACAGAGGATCATCCATTCCTTATATGAAGTTAAACACCTGCATTGAATACAGGGAACATCCATTCCTTTGGTAAAGGTGAACACCTGCATTGGACAGAGGGATGTTCCATTCCAATGGTAATAGTAAACACTTGCAATGCACCGAGGGATCATCCATTCCTTAGGTAATGGTAAACCCCTGCAGTGATCAGAGGGATCTTCCATTCCTTAGATAACGGGAAACACCTACATTGAACTGAGGGATCATCCATTCCTTAGGTAACTGTAAACACCTGCATTGAACACAGGGATCATCCATTCCATTAGTAAAGATCAACACCTGCATTGAACAGAGTGTTCATCCTTTCCTTAGGTAAAGGTCAACACCTGACTGGCCCAGAGGGATCATCCATAGCTTATGTAAAGGTAAACACCTGCATTGCCCAGAGGGAACATCCATTCCTTAGGTAATAGTAAACACCTGCAATCCACAGAGGGATCATCAATTCTGAAGGTAAATGTAAACACCTATAATGCACAGAGGGATCGTCTATTCCTTAAGTAAGGGTATACACCTGCATTGCACCGGGTGATCATCCATTCCGTAAGTAAAGGAAGAAACGTGGTTGGAAGAGAGGGATCATCCTTCTTTAGGTAAAGGTAGACACCTGCGTTGAACAGAGAGATCATCCATTCCTTAGATAACGTTAAACACCTGGATTGCACAGAGGGATCATCCATTCCTTAGATAACGTTAAACACCTGCATTTAATTGAGGGATCATCCATTCCTTAAGTAAAGGTAGAAACCTGATTTGAAGAGAGGGTTCATCCTTCTTTAGGTAAAGGTAGACACCTGCATTGAACAGAGTGTTCATCCATTCCTTAGGAAACATTAAACACCTGGGCTGCACAGAGGGATCATGCATTCCTTAGGTAATGTTAAACGCCTGCAGTGATCAGAGGGATCACCCATTCCTTAGATAATGGGAAACATCTGCATTGAACAGAGGGATCACCCATTCCGTAGGTAATTATAAACACCTGCATTGGACAGAGGGATCATCCATTCCTTAGGTAAGTGTACACACCTGCATTGCACAGAGGATCATCCATTCCTTAGGTAAAGGTAAACACCTGCCTGGCCTAGAGGGATCATCGACTCCTTATGTGAAGTTAAACACCTGCATTCAACACAGGGAACATCCATAACTTTGGTAAAGGTAAACACCTCCATTGAACAGAGGGATCTTCCATTCCATAGGTAATAGTAAACACCTGCAATGCACAGAGGGATCATCCATTCCTTAGGTAAGGGTGAACACCTTCATTGAACAGAGGGATCATACATTCCTTAGATAACGGTAAACACCTGCATTGAACAGAGGGATCATATTTTCCTTAGATTATGTTAAACACTTGCATTGTACAGAGGGATCATCCATTCCTTAGGTAAAGGTCAACACCTGCCTGGGCCAGAAGGAACATCCATTCCTTATGTAAAGGTATACACCTGCATTGCACACAGAAAACATCCATTCCTTTTGTAAAGGTAAAGACAAGCATTGAACAAAGGGATCGTTCATTCCTTAGGTAATAGTATACACCTGCAATGCACAGAGGGATCATCCATTCCTAAGACAAATATAAACACCTGCAATGGACAGAGGGATCATCCATTCCTTAGGTCAAGCTAAAAACCTGCATTGCACAATGGGATCAACCATTCCTTAGGTAACAGAAAACAGCTGCATTGAACAGAGGGTTCATTCATTCCTTAGATCATCTATTCCTTAAGAAAAGGTAAACACCTGCATTGCACACGGGGAGCATTCAATCAGTATATAATGGTAAACAACAGCGTTGAAGAGAGGGATCATCTATGACTTAGGTAATGATCAACACCTGCATTGCACAATGGATGAACCATTCCTTAGGTAAATGTAAACACCTGCATTGCACAGAGGGATCATCCAATCCTTAGGTAATGGTAACACCTGGATTGCACAGAGGGATCAACCATTCCTTAGATAACATTAAACACCTTCATTGAACAGAGGATCATCCATTTCTTAGGTAAATGTCAACACCTGCCTGGCCCATACTGATCATCCATTCCTCATGTAAAGGCAAAAACCTGCATTGCACACAAAAACATCCATTCCTTTGTAAAGGTAAACACTCATTGAACAGAGGATCTTTCATTCCTTAGGTAATAGTAAACACCTGCAATGCACAGAGGGATCATGAATTCCTTATGTCAAACTAAAAACCTGCATTGCACAGAGGATCATCCATTCCTTAGGTAAGTGTAAACAGCTGCATTGAACAGAGGATCATCCATTCCTTAGATAAGGGTAGGCACCTGCATTTAACAGAGGATCATCTATTCCTTTTGTAAAGATCAACACCACCATTGCACAGAGGGATCATATAGTTCCTTAGGTAAAGGTAAACACCTGCCTGGACCAGAGGGATCATCCATTCCTTATGTAAAGGTAAATACCTGAATTGAACAGAGGTATCTTTCATTCCTTAGGTAATAGTAAACACCTGCAATGCACAGAGGGATCTTCCATGCCTAAGACAAATATAAACACCTGCAATGCACAGAGGGATTATCAATTCCTTAGGTAAAGCTAAAAACCTGCATTGCACAGAGGGCTCATCCATTCCTTAGGTAACTGTAAACACCAATATTGAACAGAGGGATCATCCATTCCTTAGATAATGGTAAACAAGTGCATATAACACAGGGATCATCTATTCCTTAGGTAAAGATCAATAACTGCATTGCACAGAGGATCAACCATTCCTTTGTAAAGGTAAACACCTGCATTACACACAGAGGGATCATCCATTCCTTAGATAATGTTAAACACCTGCATTGAAGAGAGTGATCATCCATTCCTTAGGTAATGATCAACACCTGCATTGCACAGAGGGATCATCCATTCCTTAGATAAAGGTCAACAACTGCCTGGCCCAGATTGATCATACATTCCTTATGTAAAGGTAAAAAATTGCATTGCAGACAGAGATCATACATTCCTTTTGTAAAGGTAAACACTCTCATTGAACAGGGGATCTTTCATTCCTTAGGAATAGTAAACACCTGCAATGCACAGAGGGTTCATGCATTCCTAAGACAAATATAAACACCTGCAATGCACAGAGAGATCATCCATTCCTTAGGTCAAGCTAAAAACCTGCATTGCACAGAGGGATCAGCCATTCCTTAGGTAACAGTAAACAGCTGCATTGAACATCGGGATCATCCATTCCTTAGATAAGGGTAAGCACTTGCATTGAACGGAGTGATCATCTATTCCTTAGGTAAAGATTAACACCTGCATTGCACAGAGGGATCATATCAATTCTTAGGTAAAGGTAAACACCTGCATTGCACAGAGGGATCATGCATTGCTTAGGTAATGGTAAACACCTGGATTGCACAAAGGGATCATCCATTTCGTAGATAATGGTAAACACCTGCATTGAACAGAGGGTTCATCCATTCCTTAGATAATGTTCAACACCTGCATTGCACAGAGAGATCATCTATTCCTTAGGTAAAGGTCAACACCTGCATTTCACACAGAGAACATCCATTCCTTTTGTGAAGGTAAACACCTGCAATGCACAGAGGGATTAACCAATCCTAAGACAAATATAAACGCCTGCAATGCACAGAGGGATCTTCCATTCCTTAGGTAAAGCTAAAAACCTGCATTGCACAGAGAGATCATCATTCCTTAGGTATCTGTAAACACCTGCATTGAAAAGAGGAATCATCCATTCCTTAGATAATGATAAAGCACCTGCATTGGACAGAGGATCATCCATTCCTTACGTAAATGTAAACACCTGCCTTTCACAGAGGGATCTTCCATTCCTTAGGTAAGGTGAATACCTGCATTGAACAAATGCATCATCCAATCCTTAGGTAAGTTCAACACCTGCCTTGAACAGATGATCATTCATTCCTTAGGTAAAGGTCAACACCTGCTGGGCACAGAGGATTCATCCCATTCTTATGTAAAGGCAAACACCTCCATTGCACAGAGGAACACCAGTTCCTTTGGTAAAGGTAAACACCTGCATTTCACAAAGGGAACATCCATTCCTAGGTAATAATAAACAGCTGCAACGCACAGAGGGATCATCCATTCCTTGCATAAATTTAAACAACTGCAATGCACAGATCGATCATCCATTCCTTAGGTAAAGGTCAACACCTGCCTGGCCCAGAGGGATCATCTATTCCTTATGTAAAATTAAGTACCTACATTGAACACAGGAACATCCATTACTTTGGTAAAGGTAAACAGCTGCATTTAACAGAAGGATCATCAATTCTTTAGGTAAAGGTAAACACCTGCATTGAGCAGAGGATCTTCCATTGCATAGGTAATAGTAAACACCTGCAATGCACAGAGGGATCATCCATTCCTTAGGTTAACCTAAAAACTGCATGGCACAGAAGGATCATCCATTCCTTAGGTAACTGTGAACAGCTGCACTGATCAGAGGATCATCTATTCCTTAGGTAAAGATCAACACCTGCTTTGCATCAAGGGATCATATCATTCCTTACATAAAGGTAAACACCTGCATTGCACAGAAGGATCATCTATTCCTTAGGTAAAGGTATACACCTGCATTGAACAGAGAAATATTCTATTCCATAGTTAATTGTAAACACCTGCAATGCCCACAGGGATCATCCATTCTTTAGGTAAGGGTAAACACCTGTATTGCACAGAGGGTCATCCATTCCTTATGTAACTGGAAACACCTTCATTGAACAGAGGATCATATTTTCCTTAGATAACGGTAAACACCTGCATGGAACAGAGGGATCATCCATTCCTAGGTAAGGTAAACACCTGCATTGAAATGAGGTGTCATATATTCCTTAGGTAAAGGTCAACATATTCATTCCACAGAGGATCATCCATTCATTAGGTAAAGGTCAACACCTGCATTGCACAGAGGGATCATCCATCATTTAAGTAAAGATCAACGCCTGCATTGAACAGAGGGATCATCCATTCCTTAGGTAAAGATCAACACCTGCATTGTACAGAGGATCATTCCTTCCTTAGGTATAGTACAACCCCTGCATTGCACAGAGGGATCATCCATTCCAGGCAAAGGTCAACATCTGACTGCCCCAGAGCGATCATCCATACCTTATGTAGTAAGTAAACACCTGCATTGCACACAGGGAACATCCATTCTTTAGGTAATAGTAAACAACTGCAATGCACTAAGGGATCATCAATTCCGAAGGTAAATGTAAACACCTACAATGCTCAGAGGGATTGTCTATTCTTTAGGTAGGGTGTACACCTGCATTCTACCGGGGATCATCCATTCATTAAGTAAAGGTAGAAACCTGGATTGAAGAGAGGGATCATCCTTCTTTAGGTAAAGTTAGACACCTTCATTGAACAGTGTGTTCATTCATTCCTTAGGTAACATTAAACACCTGCATTGCACAGAGGAACATCCATTCCTTAGGTAATGGTAAACACCTGCAGTGATCAGAGGTATCATCCATTCCTTAGATGATGGAAACACCTACATTGAATAGAGGGATCATCCATTCGTTAGGGGTAACTGTAAACACCTATATTGAACATAGAGGATAATCTATTCCTTAGGTAAAGATCAACACCTGCATTGCACATAGGATCCTCCATTCCTTAGGTAATGATAAACACCGGCATTGCACAGAGGGATCATCCATTCCGTAGATAATGGTAAACAAGTGTATTGCACAGAGGGATCATCCATTCCTTAGGTAAAAGGTCAACACCTTCCCTGGCAAGAGGGATCATACATTACTTATGTAAGGTAAACACCTGCAATGCACACAGTGAACATCCATTCTTTTGGTAAAGGTAAACACCTGCATTGAACAGAGGATCATATATTTCTTAGGTGAAGGTCAACATATTCATTGCACAGAGGATCATCGATTCATTAGGTAAAGTTCAACACCTGCATTGTACAGAGGAATCACCCATTCCTTAAGTAATGATCAACACCTGCATTGAACAGAGGATCATCCATTCCTTAGGTAAAGTCAACACCTGCATTGCATAGAGATCATCCATTCCTTAGGTATAGCACAAAACCTGCATTGAACAGAGGGATCATCCAATTCTGAAGTAAAGATCAACACCTGCATTAACATAGGATCATCCATTCCTTAGGTAAAGGTCAACACGTGAATTGCACAGAGGATCATCCATTCCTTAGGCATAGGTCAACACCTGACTGTTCCAGAGGATCATCCATAACTTATGTAAAGGTAAACACCTGCATTGCACACAGGGAACATCCATTCCTTAGGTCATAGTAAAACACCTGCAATACACAGAGGATCATCAATTCCGAAGACAAATATAAACACCTACACTGCACAGAGTGATCGTCTATTCCTTAGTAAGGGTGTACACCTGCATTGCACAGAGGATCATCCATTCCTTAAGTAAAGGTAGAAACCTGGTTTAAGAGAGGATCATCCTTCTTTAAAAGGTAGACCACTGCATTGAACAGAGGGATCTTCCCATTCCTTAGGTAAAAGTTAAACACGTGCATTGAACAGAGGGATCATCTATTTCTTAGGTAAAGATCAATCCCTGCGTTGCACAGAGGATCATCCCATTCCTAGGGTAAAGATAAACCCCTGCATTGCACAGAGGGATCATCCATTCTTTCGGTAAAGGTAAACACCTGCATTACACAGAGTGGTCATCCATTCCTTTTGTATCTATAAACACCGGCATTGAATCGAGGGATCATCCATTCCTTAGATAAAGGTAACACCTGCATTGAACAGAGGGCTCATTTATTCCTTTAGTTAAAGATCCACAACTGCATTGCACACAAGGATCATCCATTCCTTAGAAAAACGGTAAACACCTACATTGAACAGAGGGATCATATATTCCTTAGGTAAAGATCAACACCTGCATGGAACAGATGATGATCCCATTCCTTACTTAAAGGTAAACACCTGCATTGCACAGAGGGATCATCCATTACTTAGGTGAGGGTAAACACCTGCAATGCACAGAAGGATCATCCATTCCTAAGGTAAAGGTAAACACCTGCAATGCACAGAGGATCATCCAATCATTAGGTAAGGGTAAACACCTGCATTGCACAGAGGATCATCCATTCCTTAGGTAAGAGTAAACACCTGCATTGAACAGAGGGATCGTCCCATTCCTTAGTAAAAGGTAGAACACCTGCCTTGAACAGAAGGATCATCCTTCTTTAGGTAAAGGTAAACACCTGCTTTTGAACAGAGGGGAACGTCAATTCCTTAGTTAAAGATCAACACCTGCATTGACCAGAGGGATCATTCATTCCTTATGTAAAAGTCAACACCTGCATTGTACAGAGGATCTTGTATTCTTAGGTAAAGATCTACACCTGCATTGTATAGAGGGATCTTGCATTATTTTGTAAAGATCAACACCTGCATTGCACACAGAGGATCATCCATTCCTTTGTAAAGGTCAACACCTGCATTGCACAGAGGATCTTACATTCATTAGGTAAAGTTAAACACCTCCATTGCACAGAGGAATCATCCTTTCTCAGGGAAATGTAAACACAACATTGAAATAGGCATGGTCCATTGCTTAGGTAATAGTAAACACATGCAATGCACAGAGGGGATCATCCCATTCCTTACATAAATGTTAACACCTGCATTGTACAGAGTGATCATAAATACCTTTAGGTAAAGTAAAACCTGCCTTGCACAGAGGATCATCCATTCTTAGGTAATAGTTTAACACCTGCATTGCACAGAGGGATCATCCATTCCTTAGGTAATGTTGAACACCTGACTTGCACAGACAGATCATCCTTCCTTAGGTAAAGGTCAAAACAAGCCTGTCCCAGAGTGATCATCCTTTCTTTATGTAAATGTAAACATCTGCATAATATACAGGGAACATCCATGCCTTTGGTAAAGGTAAATGCCTGCATTGAACAGAGGGATATTCCATTCCTTATGTAATAAAACACCTGCAATGCACAGAGGGATCATCCATTCCTTAGGTAAAGGTAAACACATGCCATGAACAGAGGGATTATCCATTCCTTACATAATGGAAACACCTATATTTAAAAGAGGGATCATCTATTCATTAGGTAAAGTTCAACACATGCATTGCACAGAGGGATCATCCATTCCTTAGGCAATGGTCTAAACCTGAATACCACAGAAAGATCATCCATTCCTTATGTAATGGACAACACCTGCATTGTACATAGGGATCTTCCATTCCTTAGGTAAAGTTGAACACCTACATTGCATAGATGGATCATTCATTCCTTAGGTACATATAAAAACCTGCATTGAGCGGAGGGATCATCCATTCCTTAGGTAAAGTAAACACCTGCATTGCATACAAGGAACATCCATGCCTTTGGTAAAGGTAAACCTCTGCATTGAACAGAGAGATCATCCATTCTTTAGATAACGGTAAACATCTACATTGAACAGAGGGATCATCTATTCCTTAGGTAAAGGTAAACACCTGCATTGAAGAGAGGGATCGTCTATTCCTTATGTAAAGGCACACACCTGCATTACACAGAGGGATCATCCATTCCTTAGGTAAAGGTAAACATCTGCATTGCCCAGAGGGATCATCCATTCCTTAGGTAATGGTAAACACCTGCATTGAACAGAGGGACCATCCATTCATTAGGTAAAGGACAACACCTGCATTGAACAGAAGGATCATCCATTTTTTGGGTAAAGGTAAAAACATGGATTGCACAGAGGATCATCCCTTCCTTAGGTAATGGTCAACACCTGCATTGAACAGAGGGATCATCCATTCCTTAGGTAAAGGACAACAATGCATTGCACATAGGATCATCCATTCCTTAGGTAAAGGTCAACACCTGCCTGGCTTAGAGGGATCATCCATGTCTTATGTAAAGGTAAAACATACATTGCATACAGAGAACATCCATTCCTTTGTAATGGTAAACACCTGCATTAAACAGACATATCTTTCATTCCTTAGGAAATAATAAACACCTGCAATGCACAGAGGGATCATCCGTTCCTAAGACAAATATAAACACCTACAATGCACAGAGGCATCATCCATTCCTCTGGTAAACCTAACAACCTGCACCTGCATTGAACAGAGGATCATCCATTCTTTAGGTAGTGTAAACAGCTGCATTGAACAGAGGATCATCCATTCCTTACATAAGGGTAAGCACCTGAAATGAACACAGGGATCATCTATTCCTTAGGTAAATATCAAACCTGCATTGCACAGAGGATCATGACATTCTTTAGGTAATTAATGTAAAGGTAAACACCATTCCATTGCAAAAAAGGATCATCCATTCCTTAGCTAAAGGTAAAACATGCATTGCACAGATGGATCATCCATTCTTAGGTAAAGGGAAACACGCTTTTGAACAGAGGTATTTTTCATTCCTTAGATAATGGTAAACGCATGCATTGAAGAGAGGGATCAACTATTCCTAAGGTATATATCAACACCTGAAATGCACAGAGGATCATTGATTCCTTAAAGTAAACTTCAACATCTTCATTGCACAGAAGGTCATCTAAATTCTGTTAGGGTAAAGGACAACACCTGCATTGCACAGAGGGATCTTCCATTCATTAGGTAAACATAAACACCTCCATTGCACAGAGGAATCATCCATTTTTTAGGTAATAATAAAACACCTGAAATGCACAGAGGGATCACATTTACTTACATAAACGTAAACACCTGGGCAATGAAAAGAGGGATCATCCATTCCTAGTTAAAGATCAACACCTGCATTGTCCAGAGGGATCATCCCATTTGTTAGTTAACAGTAAACACCACCATTGAAGAGGGATCATCCATTCCTTAGGTAATGGTAAACGCCTGCATTGAACAGAGGGACCATCCATTTCTTAGGTAAAGATCAACACCTGCCTTGCACAGAGGGATCATCCATTTCTTAGTTAACTGTAAACACCTGTATTGAACAGAGGGATCATTTATTCCTTAGATAACGGTAAATGCTGCATTATGGAACAGAGGATCATCTATTCCTTATGTAAAGAACACCTGCATTGCCCAGAGGATCATACAGATTTCATTTCTTAGGTACAGTGTACTCCTGCATTGAAAAGTCGGATCATCCATTCTTTAGGTAAATGTAAACACCTGCATTGAACAGAGGGATCATCCATTTCTTACATAATGATAAACAACTGCATTGAAGAGAAGGCTCATTTTCCTTAGGTAAAGACCAACACCTGCATTCCAACAGGGATCATTCATTCCTTAGATAACGTTGAACACCTGCATTGAAAGGAGGGATCGTTCATTCTTTTAGTAAATGTCAACACCTGCATTGCACAGAGGGATGATCCATTCCTTTGGTAATGGAAACACCTGCATTGAAATGCGGATCATCCGTTCCATAGATAACGGTAAATACCTGCATTAAACAGAGGACCATCCATTCCTTATGTAAAGATCAACACCTCAATGCACAGAGGATCATCCATTACTTAGGTAATGGTAAACACGTGCATTGAACAGAGGGATCATCTATCCCTTAGGTAAAGATCAACACCTGCATTGCACAGAGGGATCATCCATTCCTTAGGTAATTGTAAACACCTGCATTGAAAAGAGGGATCATCCATTCCTTAGATAACAGCAAAAACCTGCATTGAACAGACAGATCATTCATTCCTTATGTAAAGATCAACACCTCCATTGCACGGAGGATCATACATTCCTTAGGTAAAGGTAAACACCTGCATTGACCAGGATCATCTATTCCCTTAGGTGAATGCAAACACCTGCATTGCACAGAGGGATTATCCATTCCTTATGTAATAGTAAACACCTGTATTGAACAGAGGGATCACCCATTCCTTAGATTATGGTAAACACCACCATTGAACAAATGTATCTTCCATTCCTGAGATAATGGTAAACCCCTGCATTGAACAGAGGGATCATCTATTCCTTAGCTAAAGATCAACACGTGCATTGCACAGACGGATCACCCATTCTTTAGGTAACTGTAAACACCTGCATTTCATGAGGGATCATTCATTCTTAAGATAACAGGTACACACCTGCATTGCACAGAGGATCATCCATTCCTTAATTAACTGGAAAACCTGCATTGAACAGAGGATCACCCATTTCTTAGGTAACAGTAAACACCTGCATTGAACAGAGGGATCATTCATTCCTTTAGGTAATAATCCAGCACCTGCATTGCACAGCAGGATCATCCATTCCTGAGATAAAGGTAAACACTTTCATTGAACAGATTGATAATCTATTCCTTAGGTAAAGATCAACACCTGCATTTGTAGGGATAATCCATTCCTTAGGTAAAGATAAACACCTGCATTGAACAGAGGATCATCCATTCCTTAGGTAAAGATAAACACCTGCATTGCACAGATTGGACCATTCATTCCCCTAGGTAAATGATAAACACCTGATTTGAACAGACTGATTATGCATTCCCTTAGAACAAGATAAACACATGCATTGAACAGAGGGATCATCCATTCCTTAGGTAATGGTAAACACCAGCATATAACAGAGGAATCATCCATTCCTTAGAGTAAAGGTAAACACCTGCACAGACTGCAAGGTTAAAGTAAACACATGCAGAACAGAGGGATCATCCATTCCTCAGGTAACTATGAAAGCACCAGCATTGTACAGAGGATCATCCACTTCTTAAGTACAGGTAAACACCTCCAATACACAGAGGATCATCCATTCCTCGGTAATGGGTAAACACCTGATTGAACAGGTGATCATCCATTCCATAAGTAAAGGTAAACACCTCATTGAACAGAGGGATCATCCATTCCAGAGTAGGTAAACACCTGCATTGAACAGAGTGATCATCCATTCCTTAAGGTAAACAAAGTAAACACCTGCATTGCACAGACGGATCATCCATTCCTTAGGTAATGGTAAACACCTGCATTGCACAGACGGATCATCCATCCCTTTAGTAAAAGTAAACACCTGCATTGAACAGAGGTATCACCCATTCCCTTAGAGTATTAGTAAACACCTGTTTGAACAGACAGATTATCATCCATTACTTAGGTAATAGTAAACACCTGCAATTTAAGAGACATCATCCATTCTTTAGGTAATAGTAAACACCTGCAATGCACAGAAGGGATCATCCATTCTTTAGGTAAAAGTTAAAAAACTGCGTTGAAAAGAGGAATCATCGATTCCTTATGTAAAAATGAAACATCTGCAATGCACAAACGGATCATCCATTCCTTAAGTAAACACCTGCAATGCACAAAGGATCATCATTCCAGCCCAGAGGATCATCCATTACTTATGTAAAGGTAACCACGTGCTTTGCACACAGGGAACAACCATTCCTTTGGTAAGGTAAACAAGTGTACTGAACAGAGGATTATCCTTCCTTAGGAAAAGGTAAACACCTGCATTTAACAGAGTCTATTTCCATTCTTTGGGAATAGCAAACACCTGGATTGCACAGAGGGATATCCATTCCTAAGGCAAATGTAAACACCTGCAATTCACGAGGTATCTCCCATTCTTAGGTAATGGTAAAAACATGCATTGAACAGAAATCACCCATTCAGTAGATAACGGTAAACACACCACATTGAACAGAGGATCTCTAATCCTTAGGCAAAGATCAACACCTGCATTGCACGCAGGATCATCCCATTTCTTGGGGTAAAAGTTAAACACCTGCATATAACAGGGGATCATCCATTCCTTAAGTAAAGGTAAAGACCTGCATTGAACAGAGGGATCTTCCATTCCGTAGGTAATAGTAAACACCTGCAATGCTCAGACGGATCATCCATTCCGAAGGTACATGTAAACACATGCAATGCACAGAGAGATCATCCCTTCCTGAGGTAAAGGTAAAAACGTGGATTTACCAGAGGGATCTTCCATTCTTTAGGTAATAGTAAACACCTGCAATGCACAGAAGGATCAAACATTCCTTAGATCGGGGAAGAAAACTGCGATGAACAAGCGTATCATCCATTCCTTAGGTAAAAGGTAAACACCTGCACTGAGCAGAGGTTAATCCATTCCTCAGATAAGATAAGCCTACCTGCATTGAACAGAGGATCATTTATTCCTTAGGTAAGTTGCTGCACCTGCATTGCACAGAGATATCATCACATTCCTTAGATAAAGGTAAACACCTGCATTGCACAGAGGGATCATCCATTCCTTAGGTAAATGTAAACACCTGCATTGCACAGAGGAATCATTCATTCCTTAGGTAACTGGAAACACCTGCATTGAACAGAGGGACCTATTTCTTAGGTAAAGGTAAACACCTACATTGCACAGAGTGATATCCATTCCTAAGGCATATGTAAACAACTGCAATGCACAGAGCGATCACCCATTCCTTGGGTAATGGTAAAAACCTACATTGAACAGAGATCATCCATTCCTCAGATAACGGTAAACACCTGCATTGAGCAGAAGGATCATCTATTCCTTAGGTAAAGAGCACCACCTGCATTTCACAGAGGGATCTTCCAATCCTTAGGTAAAGGACAACACTGGCATTGTAAAGAGGGAACTTCCATTCCTTAGGTAAAGGTAAACACCTCCATTACACAGAGGGATCATCCATTCCTCATTTAAAGGTAAACACTTGCATTGCACACAGGGAACATCCATTCCTTAGGTAAAGGTAAACACCTGATTTGCACAGAGTGATCATCCATTCCTTAGGTTAAGGTAAACAACTTCATTGAACAGAGGGATCATCCCTTCTTAGATAAAGGTAAATACCTGCATTGAACAGGGGAAATCACCTATTTCTTAGGTAAAGATCAACACCTGCATTGCACAGAGGGATCATCCATTCGTTAGGTAACTGTAAATATCTGCATTGTACACAGGGATCATCCATTCCTTAGGTACAGGTAAACACCTCCAGTACACAGAGGGATCATCCATTTCGTAGGCAAGGGTAAACACCTGCATTGCACAGAGGGATCATCCATTCCTTAGGTAAAAGTAGAAACCTGCTTTGAACAGAGGGATCACCCTTCTTTAGATAAAGGTAAACACCTGTTTTGAACAGAGGTATCATTCATTCCTTAGATAATGATAAACACCTGCATTGAACAAAGGGATCAACTATTCGTTAAGTAAACACCAGCACCTGCATTACACATAGGGATCATCCCATTGCTTAGGTAAAGGTAAACACCTGCATTGCAAAGAGGGATCATCCATTCCTTAGGTAAAAGAAAACACCTGCATTGAACAGACTGATCATCCATTTCCTAGGTAACTGTAAACTCATGCATTGAAGAGAGAGATCATCTATTCCTTAGGTCACGATAAACACCTGAATTGTACAGAGGGATCATCCATTCCTTAGGTAAAGGTCAACACCTGCCTGCCCATAGTGATCATCCATTTCTTATGAAAAGGTCAACACGTGCATTGAACATGGTATCATCCATTCCATAGGTAAAGGTAACCACCTGCATTTAACAGAGGGATCTTCCATTCCTTAGGTAATAGTAAACACCTGCAATGCACAGAAGGATCATCCATTCCTTAGGTAAACACCTGCAATGCACAGAGGCGTCATCCATTCCTTAGGTAAAGGTAGAAACCTGCATTGAACTGAGGGATCATCCTTCTTTGTCAAAGGTAAACACCTGCGTTGAACAGAGATATCATCCACTCCTTAGGTAAAGGTAAACACCTGCATTGCACAGAGGGATCATTTATTCCTTAGGTAAAGTTCAACACCTGCATTGCACGGAGAGATCATCCCACTCCTTAGGTAAAAGTAAACACCTGCATTGCACAGAGGGATCATCCATTCCTTAGGTAAAGGTAAACACCTGATTTGCACAGAGTGATCATCCATTCCTTAGGTTAAGGTAAACACCTGCATTGCACAGAGGGATCATCCATTCCATAGGTAAAGGTAAAAGCCTGCATTGAACAGAGGGATCACCTATTCCTTAGGTAAAGATCAAAACCTGCATTGCACAGAAGGATCATCCATTCCTTAGGTAAAGGTCAACACCTGCATGCCCAGAGGGATTATCCATTCCTTATGTAAAGGTAAACACGTGCATTGCAGACAAGGAACAACCATTCCTTTGGTAAAGGTAAACAAGTGCATTTAACATGCTATCGTCCATTCCACAGGTAAAGGTAACCACCTGTATTTAACAGAGGGATCTTCCATTCCTTAAATAATAGTAAACACCTACAATGCACAGAAGGATCATCCATTCCTTAGGTAAAGTTAAACACCTGCAATGCACACAGGCGTCATCCATTCCTTAGGTAAAGGTAGAAACGTGCATTGAACAGAGGGATCATACTTCTTTGTCAAAGGTAAACACCTACGTTGAACAGAGATATCATCCACTCCTTAGGTAAAGGTAAACACCTGCATTGAACATAGGGATCACCCATTCCTTAGAGAAAAGTAAACACCTGCATTGCACAAAGGCATCATTTATTCCTTAAAGTTTAACACCTGCATTGCACAGAGGGATCATCCCTTCCTTAGATAACGGTAAACACCTGCGTTGAACAGGGTAATCATCTATTTCTTAGGTAAAGATCAACACCTGCATTGCACAAAGGGATCATCCATTCCTTAGGCACCTGTATACACCTGCATTGAATCGAGGGATCATCTATTCCTTAGGTAAAGATCAACACCTGCATTTCACAGAGGGACCATCCATTCCTTAAGTAAAGTTCAACATCTGCATTGCACAGAAGGATCATCAATTCCTTAGGTAAAGTACAACACATGCTTTTCACAAAGGGAGCTTCCATTCATTAGGTAAAGATAAACACCTCCACTGCAGAGAGGAATAATCCTTTCCTTAGGTAAAGGTAAACACCAGCATTGAACATAGGCATCATCGATTCTTTAGGTAATAGTAAACACCTGGAATACACAGAGGAATCATCCCATTCCTTACATAAACTTGAGCACCTTCATTGAACTGAATGGTCATCCATGTCTTAGGTAAAGGCAAAAACCTGCCTTCCACAGAGGGATCATCTATTCCTTAGGTACGTGGTGAACACCTGCATTGCACAGAGGGATCATCAATTCCTTAGGTAAAGATCAACACCTGCATTGAACACAGGGATCATTTATTCCTTTTGTAAAGGTCAACACCTGCATTGTACAGAGGGATCTTGTATTCCTTAGGTAAACATCAACACCTGCATTGCACAGAGGGATCATCCATTCCTTATGTAAAGGTCAACACCTGCATTGCACAAAAGGATCATCCTTTCCTTATGTAAAGGACAAAACCTGCATTGCACAGAGGGATCTTCCATTCATTAGGTAAAGATAAACACTTCCATTGCACAGAGTAATCATCCTTTCCTTAGGTAAATGTAAACACCAGCATTGAACATAGGCATGTTCCAATCCTTTTAGGTAATAGTAAACACATGCAATACACAGAGGGATCATCCCATTCCTTACATAAATGTTAACACATGCATTGAACAGAGTGATCACAAATACTGTAGGTAATGTAAAAGCCCTGCCTTGCACAGAGGGATCATCCATTCCTCAGGTAACAGTTTAACACCTGCATTGCACAGCGGGATCAACGATTCCTTAGGTAAAGGTCAAGACATGCATTGCTCAGAGGGATAATCCATTCTTTAGGTAATAGGTGAACACCTGAATTTTACAGAGAGATCATCCATTCCTTAGGTAAAGGTGAAAACCTGCCTGGCCAAGAGGGATCATCCATTCCTTATGTAAAGGTAAACAAGTGCATTACACACAGGGAACATCTATTCCTTTGGTAAATGTAAACACCTGCATTGAACAGAGGTATATTCCATTCCTTAGGTAATAGTAAACACCTGCAATGCACAGAGGGATCATCCATTCCTTAGATAATGGTAAACACCTATATTGAACAGAGGGATCATCTATTCATTAGGTAAAGATCAAAACCTGAAAAGCACAGAAGGATCATCCATTCCTTTTGTAATGGAAAACACCTACATTGCACAGAGGGATCATTCATTATCAGGTAAATATAAACACCAGCATTGAGCGTATGGATCATCCATTCCTTAGATAATGGTAAACACCTGCATTGAGCACAGGGATCATACATTTCTTAGGTAAAGTTAAACACCTGCATTGCACAGATGGATCATCAATTACTTAGGTAATTGTAAACACCTGCATTGAACATAGGGCTCATCCATTCCTTAGATTATGGTAAACACGGCATTGAACAGAGGGCTCATCTATTCCTTAGGTAAAGATCAACACCTTCATTGCACAGAGGGATAATGCCATTCTATAGGTAAAGCTAAACACCTGCATTGTACAGAGGGATCATCCATTCCTTAGGTAATGGTAAACACCAGGGATAATCCATTCCTTAGATTACAGTAAACACCTGCATTGAACAGAAGGATCATCCATTCCTGGGTAAAGGTAAAAACCTGGATTGCACAGAGGAATGATCCATTCCTTAGGTAACTGTAAACACCTGCATTGAACAGAGGGATCATCCATTCCTTAGGTAAAGGTAAACACCAGCATTGAACAGAGGTATCATCCATTCCTTAGGTAAAGGTAATCACCTGATTTGCACATAGAGATCATCCATTCCTTAGGTTAAGGTAAACACCTACAATGAACAGAGGGATCATCCTGTTGGGAACCTTGAGCCAAACTGCAGCCATTTGGAGGAAAAAAATTGCATCCTCTAAGTTAGATTTCAGTTTCCTGAGTGTCTGTGAGCAACTACATAACTAAGCCTTTCCAGAGACCCTACCCTCTCCTGTAGATAAGAATAATGAGTAACTTAAAGATATATAGGACTGCTGTAAGCCCCCCTATGACCTTGTGCAAGGCACATTCCTCAGCTGGGTATCCTAGCAACCTTGCTGCTCTTAGATCAGGGTGTTTAGCCACAAGGAATATCATTGATACACATTTATCTGTGGTTCCCTCCCTGTGCAGCTGTGTAACTGGATCAAGGTCTCCGCCCTCAGGAGCTTCTTTGTTTTGCTTACTAATATATAAGCTGAGACTTTTGCAATAAACTTTGAGCCTTGATCAGCATTTGTCTTGGCTCCATTCCTTGTGTCTCTTGTCCCTTTCATTCCTTTGGTAAAGGTAAACACCTGCATTGAACAGAGGGATCTTCCATTCCTTAGGTAATCGTAAAAACCTGCAACGCACAAGAGATCATCAATTCCTAAAGTAAATGTAAACACCTGCAATGTACAGAGCGATCATCCATCCCTTAGGTAAAGGTCACCACCTGCCTGGCACCGAGGGATCATCCATTCCTTATATGAAGTTAAACACCTGCATTGAATACAGGGAACATACATTACTTTGGTAAAGGTGAACACCTGCATTGGACAGAGGGATGTTCCATTCCAATGGTAATAGTAAACACTTGCAATGCACCGAGGGATCATCCATTCCTTAGGTAATGGTAAACCCCTGCAGTGATCAGAGGGATCTTCCATTCCTTAGATAACGGGAAACACCTACATTGAACTGAGGGATCATCCATTCCTTAGGTAACTGTAAACACCTGCATTGAACACAGGGATCATCCATTCCGTTAGTAAAGATCAACACCTGCATTGAACAGAGTGTTCATCCTTTCCTTAGGTAAAGGTCAACACCTGACTGGCCCAGAGGGATCATCCATAGCTTATGTAAAGGTAAACACCTGCATTGCCCAGAGGGAACATCCATTCCTTAGGTAATAGTAAACACCTGCAATCCACAGAGGGATCATCAATTCTGAAGGTAAATGTAAACACCTATAATGCACAGAGGGATCGTCTATTCCTTAAGTAGGGGTATACACCTGCATTGCACCGGGTCATCATCCATTCCGTAAGTAAAGGAAGAAACGTGGTTGGAAGAGAGGGATCATCCTTCTTTAGGTAAAGGTAGACACCTGCGTTGAACAGAGAGATCATCCATTCCTTAGATAACGTTAAACACCTGGATTGCACAGAGGGATCATCCATTCCTTAGATAACGTTAAACACCTGCATTTAATTGAGGGATCATCCATTCCTTAAGTAAAGGTAGAAACCTGATTTAAAGAGAGGGTTCATCCTTCTTTAAGTAAAGGTAGACACCTGCATTGAACAGAGTGTTCATCCATTCCTTAGGAAACATTAAACACCTGGGCTGCACAGAGGGATCATGCATTCCTTAGGTAATGTTAAACGCCTGCAGTGATCAGAGGGATCACCCATTCCTTAGATAATGGGAAACATCTGCATTGAACAGAGGGATCACCCATTCCGTAGGTAATTATAAACACCTGCATTGGACAGAGGGATCATCCATTCCTTAGGTAAGTGTACACACCTGCATTGCACAGAGGATCATCCATTCCTTAGGTAAAGGTAAACACCTGCCTGGCCTAGAGGGATCATCGACTCCTTATGTGAAGTTAAACACCTGCATTCAACACAGGGAACATCCATAACTTTGGTAAAGGTAAACACCTCCATTGAACAGAGGATCTTCCATTCCATAGGTAATAGTAAACACCTGCAATGCACAGAGGGATCATCCATTCCTTAGGGTAAGGGTGAACACCTTCATTGAACAGAGGATCATACATTCCTTAGATAACGGTAAACACCTGCATTGAACAGAGGGATCATATTTTCCTTAGATTATGTTAAACACTTGCATTGTACAGAGGATCATCCATTCCTTAGGTAAAGGTCAACACCTGCCTGGGCCAGAAGGAACATCCATTCCTTATGTAAAGGTATACACCTGCATTGCACACAGAAAAACATCCATTCCTTTTGTAAAGGTAAAGACAAGCATTGAACAAAGGGATCGTTCATTCCTTAGGTAATAGTATACACCTGCAATGCACAGAGGATCATCCATTCCTAAGACAAATATAAACACCTGCAATGGACAGAGGATCATCCATTCCTTAGGTCAAGCTAAAAACCTGCATTGCACAATGGGATCAACCATTCCTTAGGTAACAGAAAACAGCTGCATTGAACAGAGGGTTCATTCATTCCTTAGATCATCTATTCCTTAAGAAAAGGTAAACACCTGCATTGCACACGGGGAGCATTCAATCAGTATATAATGGTAAACAACAGCGTTGAAGAGAGGGATCATCTATGACTTAGGTAATGATCAACACCTGCATTGCACAATGGATGAACCATTCCTTAGGTAAATGTAAACACCTGCATTGCACAGAGGGATCATCCAATCCTTAGGTAATGGTAACACCTGGATTGCACAGAGGGATCAACCATTCCTTAGATAACATTAAACACCTTCATTGAACAGAGGGATCATCCATTTCTTAGGTAAATGTCAACACCTGCCTGGCCCATACTGATCATCCATTCCTCATGTAAAGGCAAAAACCTGCATTGCACACAAAAAACATCCATTCCTTTTGTAAAGGTAAACACTCATTGAACAGAGGGATCTTTCATTCCTTAGGTAATAGTAAACACCTGCAATGCACAGAGGGATCATGAATTCCTTATGTCAAACTAAAAACCTGCATTGCACAGAGGGATCATCCATTCCTTAGGTAAGTGTAAACAGCTGCATTGAACAGAGGGATCATCCATTCCTTAGATAAGGGTAGGCACCTGCATTTAACAGAGGGATCATCTATTCCTTTTGTAAAGATCAACACCACCATTGCACAGAGGGATCATATCGTTCCTTAGGTAAAGGTAAATACCTGCCTGGACCAGAGGGATCATCCATTCCTTATGTAAAGGTAAATACCTGCATTGAACAGAGGTATCTTTCATTCCTTAGGTAATAGTAAACACCTGCAATGCACAGAGGGATCTTCCATGCCTAAGACAAATATAAACACCTGCAATGCACAGAGGGATTATCAATTCCTTAGGTAAAGCTAAAAACCTGCATTTCACAGAGGGCTCATCCATTCCTTAGGTAACTGTAAACACCAATATTGAACAGAGGGATCATCCATTCCTTAGATAATGGTAAACAAGTGCATATAACACAGGGATCATCTATTCCTTAGGTAAAGATCAATAACTGCATTGCACAGAGGATCAACCATTCCTTTGTAAAGGTAAACACCTGCATTGCACAGAGGGATCATCCATTCCTTAGATAACGTTAAACACCTGCATTGAAGAGAGTGATCATCCATTCCTTAGGTAATGATCAACACCTGCATTGCACAGAGGGATCATCCATTCCTTAGATAAAGGTCAACAACTGCCTGGCCCAGATTGATCATACATTCCTTATGTAAAGGTAAAAAATTGCATTGCACACAGAGATCATACATTCCTTTTGTAAAGGTAAATACTCTCATTGACCAGGGGATCTTTCATTCCTTAGGGAATAGTAAACACCTGCAATGCACAGAGGGTTCATGCATTCCTAAGACAAATATAAACACCTGCAATGCACAGAGAGATCATCCATTCCTTAGGTCAAGCTAAAAACCTGCATTGCACAGAGGGATCAGCCATTCCTTAGGTAACAGTAAACAGCTGCATTGAACATCGATCATCCATTCCTTAGATAAGGGTAAGCACTTGCATTGAACGGAGTGATCATCTATTCCTTAGGTAAAGATTAACACCTGCATTGCACAGAGGGATCATATCAATTCTTAGGTAAAGGTAAACACCTGCATTGCACAGAGGGATCATGCATTGCTTAGGTAATGGTAAACACCTGGATTGCACAAAGGGATCATCCATTTCGTAGATAATGGTAAACACCTGCATTGAACAGAGGGTTCATCCATTCCTTAGATAATGTTCAACACCTGCATTGCACAGAGAGATCATCTATTCCTTAGGTAAAGGTCAACACCTGCATTTCACACAGAGAACATCCATTCCTTTTGTGAAGGTAAACACCTGCAATGCACAGAGGGATTAACCAATCCTAAGACAAATATAAACGCCTGCAATGCACAGAGGGATCTTCCATTCCTTAGGTAAAGCTAAAAACCTGCATTGCACAGAGAGATCATCTATTCCTTAGGTATCTGTAAACACCTGCATTGAAAAGAGGAATCATCCATTCCTTAGATAATGATAAGCACCGGCATTGGACAGAGGGATCATCCATTCCTTACGTAAATGTAAACACCTGCCTTTCACAGAGGGATCTTCTATTCCTTAGGTAAAGGTGAATAACTGCATTGCACAGATGCATCATCCAATCCTTAGGTAAGTTCAACACCTGCCTTGAACAGATGTGTCATTCATTCCTTAGGTAAAGGTCAACACCTGCTGGGCCAAGAGGATTCATCCCATTCTTATGTAAAGGCAAACACCTGCATTGCACACAGGAACACCAGTTCCTTTGGTAAAGGTAAACACCTGCATTTCACAAAGGGAACATCCATTCCTAGGTAATAATAAACAGCTGCAACGCACAGAGGGATCATCCATTCCTAAAATAATTTAAACAACTGCAATGCACAGATCGATCATCCATTCCTTAGGTAAAGGTCAACACCTGCCTGGCCCAGAGGGATCATCTATTCCTTATGTGAAATTAAACTCCTACATTGAACACAGGGAACATCCATTACTTTGGTAAAGGTAAACACCTGCATTTAACAGAAGGATCATCAATTCTTTAGGTAAAGGTAAACACCTGCATTGAGCAGAGGGATCTTCCATTGCATAGGTAATAGTAAACACCTGCAATGCACAGAGGGATCATCCATTCCTTAGGTTAACCTAAAAAACTGCATGGCACAGAAGGATCATCCATTCCTTAGGTAACTGTGAACAGCTGCACTGATCAGAGGGATCATCTATTCCTTAGGTAAAGATCAACACCTGCTTTGCATCAAGGGATCATATCATTCCTTACATAAAGGTAAACACCTGCATTGCACAGAAGGATCATCTATTCCTTAGGTAAAGGTATACACCTGCATTGAACAGAGAAATATTCTATTCCATAGTTAATTGTAAACACCTGCAATGCCCACAGGGATCATCCATTCTTTAGGTAAGGGTAAACACCTGTATTGCACAGAGGGTCATCCATTCCTTATGTAACTGGAAACACCTTCATTGAACAGAGGGATCATATTTTCCTTAGATAACGGTAAACACCTGCATGGAACAGAGGGATCATCCATTCCTAGGTAAAGGTAAACACCTGCATTGAAATGAGGTGTCATATATTCCTTAGGTAAAGGTCAACATATTCATTCCACAGAGGGATCATCCATTCATTAGGTAAAGGTCAACACCTGCATTGCACAGAGGGATCATCCATCATTTAAGTAAAGATCAACGCCTGCATTGAACAGAGGGATCATCCATTCCTTAGGTAAAGATCAACACCTGCATTGTACAGAGGGATCATTCCTTCCTTAGGTATAGTACAACCCCTGCATTGCACAGAGGGATCATCCATTCCTTAGGTAAAGGTCAACATCTGACTGCCCCAGAGCGATCATCCATACCTCATGTAAAGGTAAACACCTGCATTGCACACAGGGAACATCCATTCCTTAGGTAATAGTAAACAACTGCAATGCACTAAGGGATCATCAATTCCGAAGGTAAATGTAAACACCTACAATGCTCAGAGGGATTGTCTATTCTTTAGGTAGGGGTGTACACCTGCATTCTACCGGGGGATCATCCATTCATTAAGTAAAGGTAGAAACCTGGATTGAAGAGAGGGATCATCCTTCTTTAGGTAAAGTTAGACACCTTCATTGAACAGTGTGTTCATTCATTCCTTAGGTAACATTAAACACCTGCATTGCACAGAGGGAACATCCATTCCTTAGGTAATGGTAAACACCTGCAGTGATCAGAGGTATCATCCATTCCTTAGATGATGGGAAACACCTGCATTGAATAGAGGGATCATCCATTCGTTAGGTAACTGTAAACACCTATATTGAACATAGGGATAATCTATTCCTTAGGTAAAGATCAACACCCGCATTGCACATAGGATCCTCCATTCCTTAGGTAATGATAAACACCGGCATTGCACAGAGGGATCATCCATTCCGTAGATAATGGTAAACAAGTGTATTGCACAGAGGGATCATCCATTCCTTAGGTAAAGGTCAACACCTTCCTGGCCAAGAGGGATCATCAATTACTTATGTAAGGGTAAACACCTGCAATGCACACAGTGAACATCCATTCCTTTGGTAAAGGTAAACACCTGCATTGAACAGAGGGATCATATATTTCTTAGGTGAAGGTCAACATATTCA
Source organism: Orientallactaga sibirica (assembly GCA_036365145.1). Classification (NCBI taxonomy): domain Eukaryota; kingdom Metazoa; phylum Chordata; class Mammalia; order Rodentia; family Dipodidae; genus Orientallactaga; species Orientallactaga sibirica. The sequence goes on from JAEOAD010001320.1 coordinate 673,588, forward strand.
TTGCACAGAGGGATCATCGATTCATTAAGTAAAGTTCAACACCTGCATTGTACAGAGGAATCACCCATTCCTTAAGTAATGATCAACACCTGCATTGAACAGAGGGATCATCCATTCCTTAGGTAAAGGTCAACACCTGCATTGCATAGAGAGATCATCCATTCCTTAGGTATAGCACAAAACCTGCATTGCACAGAGGGATCATCCAATTCTGAAGTAAAGATCAACACCTGCATTAACATAGGATCATCCATTCCTTAGGTAAAGGTCAACACGTGAATTGCACAGAGGGATCATCCATTCCTTAGGCATAGGTCAACACCTGACTGTTCCAGAGGGATCATCCATAACTTATGTAAAGGTAAACACCTGCATTGCACACAGGGAACATCCATTCCTTAGGTCATAGTAAACACCTGCAATACACAGAGGGATCATCAATTCCGAAGGTAAATGTAAACACCTACACTGCACAGAGTGATCGTCTATTCCTTAGGTAAGGGTGTACACCTGCATTGCACCGGAGGATCATCCATTCCTTAAGTAAAGGTAGAAACCTGGTTTTAAGAGAGGGATCATCCTTCTTTAGGTAAAGGTAGACCACTGCATTGAACAGAGGGATCTTCCCATTCCTTAGGTAAAGTTAAACACGTGCATTGAACAGAGGGATCATCTATTTCTTAGGTAAAGATCAATCCCTGCGTTGCACAAAGGGATCATCCCATTCCTAGGGTAAAGATAAACCCCTGCATTGCACAGAGGGATCATCCATTCTTTCGGTAAAGGTAAACACCTGCATTACACAGAGTGGTCATCCATTCCTTTTGTATCTATAAACACAGGCATTGAATCGAGGGATCATCCATTCCTTAGATAAAGGTAACACCTGCATTGAACAGAGGGCTCATTTATTCCTTAGTTAAAGATCCACAACTGCATTGCACACAAGGATCATCCATTCCTTAGAAAACGGTAAACACCTACATTGAACAGAGGGATCATATATTCCTTAGGTAAAGATCAACACCTGCATGGCACAGCGAGATGATCCCATTCCTTACTTAAAGGTAAACACCTGCATTGCACAGAGGGATCATCCATTACTTAGGTGAGGGTAAACACCTGCAATGCACAGAAGGATCATCCATTCCTAAGGTAAATGTAAACACCTGCAATGCACAGAGGGATCATCCAATCATTAGGTAAGGGTAAACACCTGCATTGCACAGAGGGATCATCCATTCCTTAGGTAAGAGTAAACACCTGCATTGCACAGAGGGATCGTCCCATTCCTTAGTAAAGGTAGAAACCTGCCTTGAACAGAAGGATCATCCTTCTTTAGGTAAAGGTAAACACCTGCTTTGAACAGAGGGAACGTCAATTCCTTAGTTAAAGATCAACACCTGCATTGACCAGAGGGATCATTCATTCCTTATGTAAAAGTCAACACCTGCATTGTATAGAGGGATCTTGTATTCCTTAGGTAAAGATCTACACCTGCATTGTATAGAGGGATCTTGCATTATTTAGGTAAAGATCAACACCTGCATTGCACAGAGGGATCATCCATTCCTTATGTAAAGGTCAACACCTGCATTGCACAGAGGGATCTTACATTCATTAGGTAAAGTTAAACACCTCCATTGCACAGAGGAATCATCCTTTCTCAGGGAAATGTAAACACCAACATTGAACATAGGCATGGTCCTATGCTTAGGTAATAGTAAACACATGCAATGCACAGAGGGATCATCCCAATCCTTACATAAATGTTAACACCTGCATTGTACAGAGTGATCATAAATACCTTAGGTAAAGTAAAATCCCTGCCTTGCACAGAGGGATCATCCATTCCTTAGGTAAGAGTTTAACACCTGCATTGCACAGAGGGATCTTCCATTCCTTAGGTAATGTTGAACACCTGACTTGCACAGACAGATCATCATTCCTTAGTTAAAGGTCAAAACAAGCCTGGCCCAGAGTGATCATCCTTTCCTTATGTAAATGTAAACACCTGCATAGCATACAGGGAACATCCATGCTTTTGGTAAAGGTAAATGCCTGCATTGAACAGAAGGATATTCCATTCCTTACGTAATAGAAAACACCTGCAATGCACAGAGGGATCATCCATTCCTTAGGTAGGGGTGAACACATGCAATGAACAGAGGGATTATCCATTCCTTAGATAATGGTAAACACCTATATTTAACAGACGGATCATCTATTCATTAGGTAAAGTTCAACACATGCATTGCACAGAGGGATCATCCATTCCTTAGGTAATGGTCTAAACCTGAATACCACAGAAAGATCATCCATTCCTTATGTATTGGACAACACCTGCATTGTACAGAGGCATCTTACTTTCCATAGGTAAAGTTGAACACCTGCATTGCACAGATGGATCATTCATTCCTTAGGTAGATATAAAAACCTGCACTGAGCGGAGGGATCATCCATTCATTAGGTAAAGTAAACACCTGCATTGCATACAGGGAACATCCATGCCTTTGGTAAAGGTAAACCTCTGCATTGAACAGAGAGATCATCCATTCTTTAGATAACGGTAAACACCTACATTGAACAGAAGGATCATCTATTCCTTAGGTAAAGGTAAACACCTGCATTGACGAGAGGGATCATCTATTCCTTAGGTAAAGGTAAACACCTGCATTGCACAGAGGGATCATCCATTCCTTAGGTAAAGGTAAACATCTGCATTGCCCAGAGGGATCATTCAATCCTTAGGTAATGGTAAACACCTGCATTGAACAGAGGGACCATCCATTCATTAGGTAAAGGACAACACCTGCATTGAACAGAAGGATCATCCATTCCTTGGGTAAAGGTAAAAACATGGATTGCACAGAGGGATCATCCCTTCCTTAGGTAATGGTCAACACCTGCATTGAACAGAGGGATCATCCATTCCTTAGGTAAAGGACAACACCTGCATTGCACATAGGGATCATCCATTCCTTAGGTAAAGGTCAACACCTGCCTGGCTTAGAGGGATCATCCATGTCTTATGTAAAGGTAAACACATACATTGCACACAGAGAACATCCATTCCTTTTGTAATGGTAAACACCTGCATTAAACAGACATATCTTTCATTCCTTAGGAAATAATAAACACCTGCAATGCACAGAGGGATCATCCGTTCCTAAGACAAATATAAACACCTACAATGCACAGAGGCATCATCCATTCCTTCGGTAAACCTAACAACCTGCATTACACAGAGGGATCATCCATTCCTTAGGTAAGTGTAAACAGCTGCATTGAACAGAGGATCATCCATTCCTTACATAAGGGTAAGCACCTGAAATGAACACAGGGATCATCTATTCCTTAGGTAAATATCAAAACCTGCATTGCACAGAGGGATCATGACATTCCGTATGTAAAGGTAAACACCTGCATTGCACAAAAGGATCATCCATTACTTAGCTAAAGGTAAACACATGCATTGCACAGATGGATCATCCATTCCTTAGGTAAAGGGAAACACGTGCTTTGAACAGAGGTATCATACATTCCTTAGATAATGGTAAACGCATGCATTGAAGAGAGGGATCAACTATTCCTTAGGTATATATCAACACCTGAATTGCACAGAGGGATCATTGATTCCTTAAGTAAACTTCAACATCTTCATTGCACAGAAGGTCATCTATTCGTTAGGTAAAGGACAACACCTGCATTGCACAGAGGGATCTTCCATTCATTAGGTAAACATAAACACCTCCATTGCACAGAGGAATCATCCATTCCTTAGGTAATAATAAACACCTGAAATGCACAGAGGGACATTCCATTACTTACATAAACGTAAACACCTGCAATGAAAAGAGGGATCATCTATTCCTTAGTTAAAGATCAACACCTGCATTGTCCAGAGGGATCATCCCATTTGTTAGTTAACAGTAAGCACCTACATTGAAGAGGGATCATCCATTCCTTAGGTAATGGTAAACGCCTGCATTGAACAGAGGGACCATCTATTCCTTAGGTAAAGATCAACACCTGCCTTGCACAGAGGGATCATCCATTTCTTAGTTAACTGTAAACACCTGTATTGAACAGAGGGATCATGCATTCCTTAGATAACGGTAAATGCCTGCATTGAACAGAGGGATCATCTATTCCTTATGTAAAGAACAACACCTGCATTGCCCAGAGGGATCATCTATTTCCTTAGGTAAAGGTGTAGACCTGCATTGCAAAGTCGGATCATCCATTCCTTAGGTAAATGTAAACCTCTGCATTGAACAGAGGGATCATCCATTCTTTACATAATGATAAACAACTGCATTGAAGAGAAGGCTCATTTTCCTTAGGTAAAGACCAACACCTGCATTCCCCACAGGGATCATTCATTCCTTAGATAACGTTGAACACCTGCATTGAAAGGAGGGATCATGTAATACTTAGGTAAATGTCAACACCTGCATTGCACAGAGGGATGATCCATTCCTTAGGTAATGGAAACACCTGCATTGAAATGCGGGATCATCCGTTCCTTAGATAACGGTAAATACCTGCATTAAACAGAGGGATCATCCATTCCTTATGTAAAGATCAACACCTCAATTTCACAGAGGGATCATCCATTACTTAGGTAATGGTAAACACGTGCATTGAACAGAGGGATCATCTATCCCCTAGGTAAAGATCAACACCTGCATTGCACAGAGGGATCATCCATTCCTTAGGTAATTGTAAACACCTGCATTGAAAAGAGGGATCATCCATTCCTTAGATAACAGCAAAAACCTGCATTGAACAGACAGATCATCTATTCCTTATGTAAAGATCAACACCTCCATTGCACGGAGGGATCATACATTCCTTAGGTAAAGGTAAACACCTGCATTGACCAGAAGGATCATCTATTCCTTAGGTGAATGCAAACACCTGCATTGCACAGAGGGATTATCCATTCCTTATGTAATAGTAAACACCTGTATTGAACAGAGGGATCACCCATTCCTTAGATTATGGTAAACTCCTGCATTGAACAAATGTATCTTCCATTCCTGAGATAATGGTAAACCCCTGCATTGAACAGAGGGATCATCTATTCCTTAGCTAAAGATCAACACGTGCATTGCACAGACGGATCACCCCATTCCTTAGGTAAACGTAAACACCTGCATTTCATGCAGGGATCATACATTCCTTCGGTACAGGTACACACCTGCATTGCACAGAGGGATCATCCATTCCTTAATTAACTGGAAAAACCTGCATTGAACAGAGGGATCATTCATTTCTTAGATAACAGTAAACAACTGCATTGAACAGAGGGCTCATTTATTCCCTAGGTAAAGATCAGCACCTGCATTGCACAGAGGGATCATCCATTCCTGAGATAAAGGTAAACACTTTCATTGAGCAGAGGAATAATCTATTCCTTAGGTAAAGATCAACAATTGCATTGCTCAGGGGGATAATCCCATTCCTTAGGTAAAGGTAAACACCTGCATTGAACAGAGGGATCATCTATTCCTTAGGTAAAGATCAACACCTGCATTGCACAGTGGGACCATCCATTCCTTAGGCAATGATAAACACCTGATTTGAACAGAGGGATCATCCATTCCTTAGGTAAGGTTAAACACCTGCTTTGAAGAGAAGGCTCATTTATTCCTTCGATAACGGTAAATACCTGCATTAAACAGAGGTATCATCTATTCCTTAGTTAAAGTTCAACACCTCTATTGCACATTGGTAAAGATCAACTATTGCACTGCTAAGGGGGATAATCCAATTAGTTAGGTAAAGGTCAACACTTGATCGGCCGAGAGGGATGATCCATTCCTTATGTATAGGTAAACACCTGCATTGAACAGAGGGATCTTCCATTCCTTAGGTAATAGTAAACACCTGCAATGCCAGAGGTATCATCCACTCCTAAGGCAAACGTAAACAGCTGCAATACACAGAGGGATCATCCATTCCATAGGGAATGGTAATAACCTGCATTGAACAGAGATCATCCATTCCTTACATAACGGTAAACACGTGCATTGAACAGAGGGATCATCCATTCTTTGGTAAAGGTCAACACCTGCATTGCACTGAGGCAACATCCATTCCTTAGGTAAAGGTAAACACCTGCATTGCAAAGAGGGATCATCCATTCCTCAGGTAAAGATAAACACCAGCATTGAACAAAGACATCTTCCATTCTTTAGGTAATAGTAAACACCTGCAATACACAGAGGGATCATCCCATTTCTTACATAAACGTAAACACCTGCATTGAACAGAAGGATCATCCATTCCTGAGATAACGGTAAACACCTGCATTGAACAAAGGGATCAACTATTCCTTAGGTAAAGATCAACACCTGCATTGCACATAGGGATCATACCATTCCTTAGGTAAAGGTAAACACCTGCATTGCAAAGAGGGTTCATCCATTACTTAGGAAAAGGTAAACAACTGCATTGCAAAGAGGGTTCATCCATTCCTTAGGTAACTGTAAACACCGGCAATGCACAGAGGGATCATCCATTCCTTAGGTAAAGGGCAACACCTACATTGCACAGAGGGATCATCCATTCCTTAGGTAAAGGTCAACACCTGACTGGCCCAGAAGGATCATCCATACCTTCTGTAAAGGTAAACACCTGAATTGCACACAGGGAACATCCATTCCTTAGGTAATTGTAAACACCCGCAAAGCACAGATCATCCATTCCTAAGGTAAATGCAAACACCTACAATGCACAGAGAGATCATCTATTACTTAGGTAAGTGTATACACCTGCATGTCACAGGGGGATTATCCACTCATTAAGTGAAGGTAGAAACCTGCATAGAACAGAGGGATCATCCTTTTCAAGGTAAAGGTACACACCTGCAGTGAACAGAGGGATCATCCTTTTCAAGGTAAATGTACACACCTGCGTTGAACAGAGGGATCATCGATACCTTAGGGAACAGTTCACACCTGCATTGCACAGAGGGCTCATCCATTCCATAGGTAATTGTCAACACCTGCACTGAACAGAGGGATCATCCATTCCTTATGTAATGATCAACACATGCATTGAACAGATGCATCTTCCATTCCTTAGGAAATTGTAAACACCTACAATGCACAGAGGGATCATTCATTCCTAAGGCAAATATGAACACCTGCAATGCACAGAGGAATCCTTCATTCCTTAGGTAAAGGTCAACACCTACATTGCACAGAGGGATCATCCATTCCTTAGGTAAAGGTCAACACGTGACTGGCCCAAGAGGATCATGCATACGTTATGTAAAGGTAAACACCCGCATTGCACATAGGGAACAATAATTCCTTAGGTAATTTTAAAGAAGTGCAATGCACAGAGCGATCATCCACTCCTTAAGTGAAGGTAAAAACCTGCATTGAACAGAGGGATCAACCTTTTCAAGGTAAAGGTACACACCTGCGTTGAGCAGAGTGATCATAGATTCCTTAGGGAACAATTAAGACCTGCACTGCACAGAGGGCTCATACATTCCTTAGGTAATGGTCCACACCTGCATTGAACAGAGTGATATTCCATTCCTTAGGAAATTGTAAACACCTAAAATCCACAGAGGGATCATTCATTCCTAAGGCAAATATAAACACGTTCAATGCACAGAGGGATCATCCATTGTTTAGTTAAAGGTCAACACCTACATTGCACAGAGGGATCATCCATTCCTTAGGTAAAGGTCAACCCCTTCATTACTCAGAGGGATAATCCATTCCTTAGGTAAAGGTCAACACCTACATTGCACACAGGGATCATCCATTCTTTAAGTAAAGGAAGAATCGTCCGTTGGACAGAGGGATCATCGATTCTTTAGGGAACAGGTAACAACTGCACTGCACAGAGTGCTAATCCATTCCTTAGGTAATGGTCAACACCTGCATTGATCAGAGGGATCTTCCATTCCTTAGGAAATTGTAAACACCTACAATGCACAGAGGGATCTTTCATTCCTAAGGCCAATATAAACACCTGCAATGCACAGAGGGATCATTCATTCCTAAAGCAAAAATAAACACCTGCAATGCACAGAGGGATCATCCATTCCTTAGGTAACGGTAAACACCTACAATGCACAGAGGGATCATCCATTGCTTAGGTAAAGGTAAACAGGTGCAATACACAGAGGGATCATCCATTCCTTATGTAAAGGTAAACACCAACATTGCACAGAGCGATCCTCCATTCCTTAGGTAAAGGTCAACACCTGACTGGCCAAGAGGGATCATCCATACCTTATGTAAAGGTAACACCTTCATTTCACACAGGGAAGTTCCATTCCTTTGGTAAAGGTAAAAACCTGGATTGAACAGAGGGATCTTCCATTCCTTTGGTAATTATAAACACCTGCAATACACAGAGGGATCTTCCATTCCTTAGGTAAAGGTCAACACCTACATTGCACAGAGCGATCATCCATTCCTTTGGTAAAGGTCAACACTTTACTGGTCCAGAGGGATCATCCATACCTTATATAAAGGTAACACCTGCATTCCGCACAGGGAAGATCCATTCTTTTGGTAAAGGTAAAAACCTGCATTGAACAGAGGGATCTTCCATTCCTTAGGTAATAGTAAACACCTGCAATGCACAGAGGGATCATCCATTCCTTAGGTAATGGTAAACACCTGCAATGCACAGAGGGATCATCCAGTCCTTAGGTAATGGTAAACACCTGCATTCCAGAGAGGGATCATCCATTCTTTAAGTAAAGGAAGAATCCTGCCTTGAACAGAGGGATCATCGATTCCTTAGGGAACAGTTAACACCTGCACTGCACAGAGGGCTCATCCATTCCTTATGTAATGGTCAATACCTGCATTTAACAGAGGGATCTTCCATTCCTTAGGAAATTGTAAACACCTACAATGCACAGAGGGATCATTCATTCCTAAGGGAAATATAAACACCTGCAATGCACAGAGGGGTCATCCATTGCTTAGGTAAAGGTAAACACGGGCAATGCACAGAGGGAACATCCATTCCTTATGTAAAGGTCAACACCTACAATGCACAGAGTGATCCTTCATTCCTAAGGCAAATATAAACACCTGCAATGTTCAGAGGGATCATCCATTGCTTAGGTAAAGGTAAACACGTGCAATACAGAGAGGGTCATCCATTCCTTAGGTAAATGTCAACACCTAGATTTCACAGAGGGATCATCCATTCCTTAGGTAAAGGTCAAGACCTGACTGGCCCAGAAGGATCATCCATACCTTATGTAAAGGTAAACACCTGCATTGCACACAGGGAACATCCATTCCTTAGGTACTTGTAAAAACCTGTAATGCACAGAGGGATCATCCATTCCTAAGGTAAATGTAAACACCTGCAATGCACAGAGGGATCATCCATTCCACAGGTAATGGTAAACACCTGCAATGCACAGAGGGATCATCCAGTCCTTAGGTAATGGTAAATGCCTGCATTGCAGAGAGGGATCATCCATTCTTTAAGTAAAGGAAGAATCCTGTGTTGAACAGAGGGATCATCGATTCCTTAGGGAACAATTAACACCAGCACTGCACAGAGGGATCATCCATTCCTCTTTTAATGGTCAAAACCGGCATTGAACACAGGGATCTTCCATTCCTTAGGGAATTGTAAACACCTACAATGCACAGAGGGATCATTCATTCCTATGGCAAATATAAACACTTGCAACACACAGAGGGATCATCCATTGCTTAGGTAAAGGTAAACACGTGCAATACACAGAGGGATCATCCATTCCTTAGGTAAAGGTCTACACCTACATTGCACAGAGCGATCATCCGTTCCTTAGGTAAAGGTCAACACCTGACTGGGCCAGAGGGATCATCCATACCTTATGTAAAGGTAGCACCTGCATTTCACACAGGGAAGATCAATTCCTTTGGTAAAGGTAAAAACCAGCATTGATCAGAGGGACCTTCCATTCCTTAGGTAATAGTAAACACAAGCAATGCACACAGGGATCATCCATTCCTTAGGTAATGGTAAACAACTGCAATGCACAGAGGGATCATCCAGTCCTTAGTTAATGGTAAATGCCTGCATTGCAGAGAGGGATCATCCATTCTTTAAGTAAAGGAAGAATCCTGCTTTGAAGAGGGATCATCAATTCCTTAGGGAAGAGATGACACCTGCACTGCACAGAGGGCTCATCCATTCCTTAGGTAATGGTCAACACCTGCATTGAAAAGAGGGATCTCCCATTCCTTAGGAAATTGTAAACACCTACAATGCACAGAGGGATCATTCATTCGTAAGGTAAATATAAACACCTGCAATGCACAGAGGGATCATCCATTGCTTAGGTAAAGGTAAACAGGTGCAATGCACAGAGGGATCATCCAGTCCTTAGGTAATGGTAAACGCCTGCATTGCAGAGAAGGATCATACATTCTTTAAGTAAAGGAAGAATCCTGCGTTGAACAAAGGGATCATCGATTCCTTAGGGAACAGTAAACACCTGCAATGCACAGAGGGATCTTCCATTCCTTACGAAATTTTAAACACCTGCAATGCACAAAGGGATCATTCATTCCTAAGGCAAATATAAAAACCTGCACTGCACGGAGGGCTCATCCATTCTTTGGTAATGGTCAACACCTGCATTGAACATAGAGATCTTCCATTCCTTAGGAAATTGTAAACACCTACAATGCACAGAGGGATCATTCATTCCTAAGGTAAATGTAAACACCTGCAATGCACAGAGGGATCATCCATTCCTTAGGTAAAGGTCAACACCTACATTGCACAGAGGGATCATCCATTCCTTAGGTAAAGGTCAACACCTGACTGGGCCAGAAGGATCATCCATAACTTATGTAAAGGTAAACACCTGCATTGCACACAGGGAACATCCACTCCTTAGGTAATTGTAAACAAATGCAATGCAGAGAGGGATTATCCATTCCTAAGGTAAATGTAAACACCTACAATGCAAAGAGGGATCATCTACTCCTTAGGTAAGTGTATACACATGCATTTCACAGGGGGATCATCCATTCCTTAAGTGAAGGTAGAAACCTGCATTGAATAGAGGGATCATCCTTTTCAAGGTAAAGGTACATGCCTGCGTTGAATAGAGGGATCATCAATTCCTTAGGGAACAGTTAACAACTGCATTGCACAGAGGGCTCATGCATTTCTTAGGTAATGGTCAACACCTGCATTGAACAGAGGGCTCATCCATTCCTTAGGTAATGGTCAACACCTGCATTGAACAGAGGGATCTTCCATTCCTTAGGAAATTGTAAACACCTACAATGCACAGAGGGATCATTCATTCCTAAGGCAAATATATACACCTGCAATGCACAGAGGGATCATCCATGGCTTAGGTAAAGGTAAACACGTGCAATACACAGAGGGATCATCCATTCCTTAGGTAAAGTTCAACACCTACATTGCACAGATTGATAATCCATTCCTTAGGTAAACGTCAACACCCGACTGGCCCAGAAAGATCATCCATACTTTTTGTAAAGGTAAATACCTGCATTGCACACAGGGAACATACATTCCTTAGGTAATTTTAAACACCTGCAATGCACAGAAGTATCATCCATTCCTTAAGTGAAGGTAAAAAGCTGCATTGAACAGAGGGATCATCGTTTTCAAGGTAAAGGTAACCAACTGCGTTGAACAGAGGGATCATGCATTCCTTTAGGGAACAGTTAACACCTGCACTGCACAAAGGGCTCATCCATTACTTTAGTAATGGTCAACACCTGCATTGAAGAGAGGGATCTTCCACTCCTTAGGAAATTGTAAAAACCTACAATGCACAGAGGGATCATTCATTCCTAAGGCAAATATAAAAACTGCAATGCACAGAGGGATCATCCAATCCTTAGGTAAGTGTATACACCGCCATTGCACAGGGAGATGATCCCTCTGTGCAATGTAGGTGTTGACCTTTACCTAAGGAATGGATGATCCCTCTGTGTATTGCACTTATTTACCTTTACCTAAGCAATGGATGATCCCTCTGTGCATTGCAGGTGTTTATATTTGCCTTAGGAATGAATGATCCCTCTGTGTATTGTAGTTATTGACCTTTACCTAAGCAATGTATGATCCCTCTGTGCATTGCAGGTGTTTATATTTGCCTTAGGAATAAATCATCCCTCTGTGCAATGTAGTTGTTGAACTTTACCTAAGGAATGGATGATCCCTCTGTGTATTGCACGTGTTTACCTTTACCTAAGCAATGGATGAACCCTCTGTGCATTGCAGGTGTTTATATTTGCCGTAGGAGTGAATGATCCCTCTGTGCATTGTAGGTGTTTACAATTTCCTGAGGAATGGAAGATCCCTCTGTTCAATGCAGGTGTTGACCATTACCTAAGGAATGGATGAGCCCTCTGTGCAGTGCAGGTGTTAAGTGTTCCCTAAGGAATCGATGATCCCTCTGTTCAAGGCAGGATTCTTCCTTTACTTAAAGAATGGATGATCCCTCTCTGCAATGCAGGCATTTACCATTACCTAAGGATTGGATGATCCCTCTGTGCATTGCAGGTGTTTACCATTACCTAAGCAATGGATGATCCCTCTGTGCATTGCAGATGTTTATATTTGCCTTAGGAATGAATGATCCTTCTGTGCATTGTAGGTGTTTACAATTTCCTAAGGAATGGAAGATCCTTGTGTTCAATGGAGTTGTTGACTATTACCTAAGGAATGGATGAGCCCTCTGTGAAGTGCAGGTGTTTATATTTGCCTTAGGAATGAATGATCCCTCTGTGCATTGTAGGAGTTTTCAATTTCCTAAGGAATGGAAGATCCCTCTCAGCAATATAGGTGTTGACCTAAGGAATGGATGATCGCTCTCTGTATTGCACGTGTTCACCTTTACCTAAGCAAATGATGATGCCTCTGTGCATTGCAGGTGTTTACAATTACTTTTGGAATGGATGTTCCCTGTGTGCAATACAGGTGTTTACCTTTACATAAGGTATGTATGATACTTCTGGTCCAGTCAGGTGTTGACCTTTACCTAAGGAATGGATGATCCCTCTGTGCATTGTAGGTGTTGACCTTTACCTAAGGAAAGGATGATCCCTCTGTTCAATGCAGGTCTCTACCTTCACTTACGGAATGGATGATCCTTCTGTGCATTGCAGTTGTTAATATTTGCCTTAGGAATGAATGATCCCTCTGTGCATTGTAGGTGTTTACAATTCCCTAAGGAATGGTAGATCCCCCTGTTCAATGCAGGTGTTGACCATTACCTAAGGAATGGATGAGTCCTCTGTGCAGTGCAGGTGTTAACTGTTCCCTAAGGAATCGATGATCTCTCTGTTCAACGGACGATTCTTCCTTTACTTAAAGAATGGATGATCCCTCTCTGCAATGCAGGAGTTTACCATTACCTAAGCAATGGATGATCCCTGTGTGCATTGCAGGTGTTTATATTTTCCTTAGGAATGAATGATCTCTCTGTGCATTGCAGGTGTTTAAAATTACCTAAGGAATGGCTGTTCCCTGTATGCAATGCAGGTGTTTACCTTTACATAAAATATGGGTGATCCTTCTGGGCCAGTCAGGTGTTGACCTTTACCTAAGGAATTGATGATCCCTCTGTGTATTGCAGTTGATTACCTTTACCTAAGCAATGGATGAAGCCTCTGTGCATTGCAGGTGTTTATAATTGCCTTAGGAATGAATGATCCCTCTCTGCATTGTAGGTGTTTACAATTTCCTAAGGAATGGAAGATCCCTCGGTTCAATGCAGGTGTTGACCATTACCTAAGGAATGGATGATCCCGCTGTGCATTTTAGATGTTGACCTTTACCTAAGGAATGGATGATCCCTCTCTGTATTGCACGTGTTTACCTTTACCTAAGCAATGGATAATCCCTCTGTGCATTGCAGGTGTTTGTATTTGCCTTAGGAATGAATGATCCCTCTTTTCATTGTAGGTGTTGACCTTGACCTAAGGAATGGATGATCCCTCTGAGTATCACACGTGTTTATCTTTACCTAAGCAATGGATGATCCCTCTGTGCATTGCAGGTGTTTATATTTGCCTTAGGAATGAATGATCCCTCTGTGCATTATAGGTGTTTACAATTTCCTAAGGAATGGATGATCCCGCTGTGCATTGTAGGTGTTGACCTTTACCAAAGGTATGGATGATCCCTCTGTTCATTGCAGGTGTTTCTATTTGCCTTAAGAATGAATGATCCCTCTGTGTATTGTATGTGTTTACAATTCCTAAAGAATGGAAGATCCCTCTGTTCAATGCAGGTGTTGACCATTTCCTAAGGAATGGATGATCCCTCTGTGCAGTGAAGGTGTTAACTGCTCCCTAAGGAATCGATGATCACTCTGTTCAACGCAGGTGTGTACCTTTACCTTGAAAAGGATGATCCCTCTGTTCAATGCAGGTTTCTACCTTCACTTAAGGAATGGATGATCCTTCTGTTCATTGCAGTTGTTAATATTTGACTTAGGAATGAATGATCCCTCTGTGCATTGTAGGTGTTTACAATTTCCTAAGGAATAGAAGATCCCTCTCTTCAATGCAGGTGTTGACAATTACCTAAGGAATGGATAAGCACTCTGTGCAGTGCAGGTGTTAACTGTTCCCTAAGGAATCGATGATTCCTCTGTTCTACGCAGGATTCTTCCTTTACTTAAAGAATGGATGATCCCTCTCTGCAATGCAGGCGTTTACTATTACCTAAGGAGTGGATGGTCCCTCTGTGCATTGAAGGTGTTTACCATTACCTAAGCAATGGATGATCCCTCTGTGCAGTGCAGGTGTTTATATTTGCCTTAGGAATGATTGACTCCACTGTGTACTGTACGTGTTTACAATTTCCTAAGGAATGGAAGATCCCTGTGTTCAATGCAGCTGTTGACCATTACCTAAGGAAAGGATGAGCACTCTGTGGAGTGCAGGTGTTAACTGTTACCTAAGGAATCGATGATCCCTCTGTGCAACCCACGATTCTTCCTTTACTTAAAGAATGGATTATCCCTCTCTGCAATGCAGGTGTTTACCATTAGCTAAGGAATGGATGATCCCTCTGTGTATTGCAGATGTTTACCATTACCTAAGGAATGGATTATCCCTCTCAGCAATGTAGGTGTTGACCTTTACCTAAGGAATGGATGATCCCTCTGTGTATTGCACGTGTTTACCTTTACCTAAGCAATGGATTATCCCTGTGTGCATTGCAGCTGTTTATATTTGCCTTAGGAATGAATGATCTCTCTGTGCATTGCAGGTGTTTACAATTACCTAAGGAATGGCTGTTCCCTGTATGCAATGCAGGTGTTTACCTTTACTTAAAGTATGGATGATCCTTCTGGGCCAGTCAAGTTTTGACCTTTACGTAAGGAATGGATGATCCCTCTGTGCAATGTAGGTGTTGACCTTTACCTAAGGAATGGATGATCCCTCTGTGTATTACAGGTGTTTACATTTGTCTTAGGAATGAATGGTCCCTCTGTGCATTGTAGGTGTTTACAATTTCCTAAGCAATGGAAGATCCTTCGGTTCAATGCAGGTGTTGACCATTACCTAAGGAATGGATGATCCCGCTTTGCATTGTAGGTGTTGACCTTTACCTAAGGAATGGATGATCGCTCTGTTCAACGCAGGTGTGTACCTTT
This sequence comes from Orientallactaga sibirica, assembly GCA_036365145.1. Classification (NCBI taxonomy): domain Eukaryota; kingdom Metazoa; phylum Chordata; class Mammalia; order Rodentia; family Dipodidae; genus Orientallactaga; species Orientallactaga sibirica. Next base: position 689,237 of record JAEOAD010001320.1, read on the forward strand.
ACCTTGTAAAGGATGATCCATCTGTTCAATGCAGGTTTCTACCTTCACTTAAGGAATGGATGATCCTCTGTGCATTGCAGTTGTTTATATTTGCCTTAGGGAATGAATGATCCTCTGTGCATTGTGGTGTTTACAATTTACTAAGGAATGGAAGATCCCTGTTCAATTCAGGTGTTGACCATTACCTAAGGAATCGATGAGCCCTCTGTGCATTGCAGGTGTTAACTGTTCCTCAAGGAATCGATGATCCCTGTGTTCAAGGCAGGATACTTATTTTACTTAAAGAATGGATGATCCCTTTCTGCAATGCAGGCGTTTACCATTACCTAAGGACTCGATGATCCCGCTGTGCATTGCAGGTGTTTACAATTACCTAAGGAACGGATGATCACTCTCTGCAATGCAGGTGTTTACCATTACCTACGGACTGGATGATCCTCTGTGCAATGTAGCTGTTGGCCTTTACTGGCGATTTGATGATCCTCTATGTATTGCAGGTGTTTACAATTATCTTAGGAATGGATGTTCCCTGCGTGCAATGCAGGTGTTTACCTTTACATAAGGTATGGATAATCCTACTGGGCCACTCAGGTGTTGACCTTTACCTAAGGAATGGATGATCCTCTGTGCAACGTAGGTGTTGACCTCACCGAAGGAATGGATGATCCTCTGTGTATTGCATGTGTTTACCTTTACCTAAGCAACGGATGATCCTCTTTGCATTGCAGGTGTTTATATTTGCCTTAGGAATGAATGATCCTCTGTGCATTGTAGGTGTTTACAATTTCCAAAGGAATGGAAGATCCTCTGTTCAATTCATGTGTTGACCATTACCAAGGAATGGATGAGACCACTGTGCTGTGCAGGTGTTAACTTTTCCTAAGGGAATTGATGATCTCTCAGTTCAAAGCAGGATTCTTCCTTTACTTAAAGAATGTATGATCCTCTCTGCAATGCAGGCATTTATCATTACCTAAGGACTGGATGATCCTCTGTGCATTGCAGGTGTTTACCATTAACTAAGGAATGGAAGATCCCGCTGTTCAATGCAGGTTTTGACCTTTACCAAAGGAATGAATCTTCCCTGTGTGAAACGCAGCTGTTACATTTACATAAGCTATGGATTATCCCTCTGGGACAGTCAGGTGTTGCCCTTTACCTAAGGAATGGATGATCCCTCTGTGAAATGTAGGTTTGACCATTACCTAAGGAATGAATTATCCCTCTGTGCATTGTAGGTGTTTACAATTTCCTAAAGAATGAAAGATCCCTCTGTTCAATGCAGGTGTTGACCATTACCTAAGGAATGGATGAGCCCTATGTGCAGTGCAGGTGTTAACTGTTCCCCTAAGGAATCAATGATCCCTCTGTTCAAAGCAGGTGTGTACCTTTACCTTGAAAAGGATGATCTCTGTTCAATGCAGGTTTCTACCTTCACTTAAGGAATGGATGATCCCCCTGTGCAATGCAGGTGTATATACTTACCTGAGGAAAAGATGATCCCTCTGTGCATTATAGGTGTTTACATTTACCTTAGTAATGGATGATCCCTCTGTGCATTGCAGGTGTTTACAATTACTTAAGGAATGGATGTTCCCTGTGTGCAATGCAGATCTTTACCTTTACATATGGTATGGATGATGCTTCTGGGCCAGTCAGGTGTTGAACTTTACCTAAGGAATGGATGATCCCTCTGTGCAATGTAGGTGTTGACCTTCACCTAAGCAATGGATGATCCCTCTGTGCATTGCAGGTGTTTATATTTGCCTTAGGAATGAATGATCCCTCTGTGCATTGTAGGTGTTTACAATTTCCTTAGGAATGGAAGATCCCTCTGTTTAATGCAGGTGTTGACCATTACCTAAGGAATGGATGAGTCCTCTGTGCAGTGCAGGTGTTAACTGTTCCCTAAGGAATTGATGATCCCTCTGTTCAACGCAGGATTCTTCCTTTACTTAAAGAATGGATGATCCCTCTCTGCAATGCAGGCGTTTACCATTACCTAAGGACTGGATGATCCCTCTGTGCATTGCAGGTGTTTACCATTACCTAAGCAATGGAAGATCCCTCTGTGCATTGCAGGTGTTTATATTTGCCTTAGGAATGAATGATCCCTCTGTGCATTGTAGGTGTTTACAATTTCCAAAGGAATGGAAGATCCCTCTGTTCCATGCAGGTGTTGACCTTTACCAAAGGAATGGATGAGCCCTCTGTGCAGTGCAGGTGTCACCTGTCCGTAAGGAATCGATGATCCCTCTGTTCAACGCAGGTGTGTACCTTTACCTTGAAAAGGATGATCCCTCTGTTTGATGCAGGTTTGTAACTTCACTTAAGGAATGGATGATCCCCCTGTGCAATACAGGTGTATACACTTACTTAAGGAATAGATGATTCCTCCGTGCATTGTAGGTGTTAACATTTACTTTAGGAATGGATGATCTCTCTGTGCATTGCAGGTGTTTACAATTACCTAAGGAATGGATGTTCCGAGGGTGCAATGAAGGTGTTTAACTTTACATAAGGTATGGATGATCCTTCTGGGTCAGTCAGGTGTTGACCTTTACCTAATGAATGGATCATCCCTCTGTGCAATGTAGGTGTTGACCTTTACCTAAGGAATTGATGATCCCTCTGTCTATTGCACGTGTTTACCTTTACCTAAGCAATGGATGATCCCTCTGTGCATTGCAGGTGTTTATATTTGCCTCAGGAATGAAAGATCCCTCTGTGCATTGTAGGACTTTACAATTTCCTAAGGAATGGAAGATCCCTCTGTTCAATGCAGGTGTTGACCATTACTTAAGGAATGGATGAGCCCTGTGTGCAGTGCAGGTGTTAACTGTTCCCTAAGGAATGGATGATCACTCTGTTCAACGCAGTTCTGTACCTTTATCTTGAAAAGGATGATCCTCTGTTCAATGCAGGTTTCTACCTTCATTTAAGGAATGGATGATCCTGTGCATTGCAGGTGTTTATATTGCCTTAGGAATGAATGATACCTCTATGCATTGTAGGTGTTTAGAATTTTCTAAGGAATGGAAGATCCCTCTGTTCAATGCAGGTGTGGACCAATAACTAAGGGATGGATGGGCCCTCTGTTCAATGCAGGTGTTGACAATTACCTAAGGAATGGATGAGCCCTCCGTGCAGTGCAGGTGTTAACTGTTCCCTAAGGAATCGATGATCCCTCTGTTCAACGCAGGTGTGTACCTTTATTGAAAAGGATCATCCCTCTGTTCAATGCAGGTTTCTACCTTCACTTAGGAATGGATGATCCCCTGTGCAATGCAGGTGTATACACTTACCCTAAGGAATGGATGATCCTCTGTGCATTGTAGGTGTTTTACATTTACCTTAGGAATGGATGATCCTCTGTGCATTGCAGGTATTTACAATTACCAAAGAATGGATGTTCCCTGAGCAATGCAGGTGTTTACCTTTACATAAGTTATCGATGATCCTTCTGGGCCAGTCTGGTGTTGACCTTTACCTAAGGAATGGATGATCCTCGGTGTATTGCACGTGTTTACCTTTACATAAGCAATGGATGATCCCTCTGTGCATTGCAGGTGTTTACATTTGCCTTAGGAATGAATGATCCCTCTGTGCATTGTAGTTGTTTACAAATTCCTAAGGAATGGAAGATACCCCTGTTCAATGCAGGTGTTGACCTTTACCTAAGGAATGGATGATCTCTATGTGCATTGCAGGTGTTAATATTTGCTTTCGGAATGAATGATCCTCTGTGCATTGTAGGGTTTATAATTACCTAAGGAATGGGGAGATCCTCTCTGTTCAATGAAGGTGTTGACCATTCCTAAGCAATGGATGTTTCCTCTGTGCATTAAAGGTGTTTATATTTGCCTTAGGAATGAATGATCCCTCTGTGCATTGTAGGTGTTTACAATTTCCTAAGGAATGGAAGATCCCTGTGTTCAAAGCAGGTGTTGACCATTATAAGAGGAATGGATGATCCCTCTGTGCAATGCAGGTGTTTTTATTACCTAAGGAATGGATGATATCTCTGTCCATTCAGGTGTTGACTATTACCTGAGGAATGGATGATCCCTCTTCCATTGCAGTTTTTACCTTTATCAAAGGAATGGATGATCCTCTGTGAAATGCAGGTCTCTACCTTCACTTAAGGAATGGATGATCCTTCTGGCCATTGCAGTTGTTGACCTTTGCCTTAGGAATGAATGATCCTCTGTACATTGCAGGTGTTTACCGTTATCTTAGGAATGGTAGATCCCTCTTTTCAATGCAGGTGTTGACCATTATCTAAGGAATGGATTATCCTCTGTTCAGTGCAGGTGTTAACTGTTCCGTAAGGAATCGATGATCTCTGTTCAACGGACGATTCTTCCTTTACTTAAAGAATGGATGATCCTCTCTGCAATGCAGGAGTTTACCATTACCTAAGCAATGGATGATCCCTGTGTGCATTGCAGGTGTTTATATTTTCCTTAGGAATGAATGATCTCTCTGTGCATTGCAGGTGTTTAAAAATTACCTAAGGAATGGCTGTTCCTGTATGCAATGCAGGTGTTTACCTTTACATAAAATATGGGTGATCCTTCTGGCCAGTCAGGTGTTGACCTTTACCTAAGGAATTGATGATCCTCTGTGTATTGCAGTTGATTACCTTTACCTAAGCAATGGATGAATCCCTCTGTGCATTGCAGGTGTTTATAATTGCCTTAGGAATGAATGATCCCTCTCTGCATTGTAGGTGTTTACAATTTCCTAAGGAATGGAAGATCCCTCGGTTCAATGCAGGTGTTGACCATTACCTAAGGAATGGATGATCCCTCTGTGCATTTTAGATGTTGACCTTTACTAAGGAATGGATGATCCTCTCTGTATTGCACGTGTTTACCTTTACCTAAGCAATGGATAATCCTCTGTGCATTGCAGGTGTTTGTATTTGCCTTAGGAATGAATGATCCTCTTTTCATTGTAGGTGTTGACCTTGACCTAAGGAATGGATGATCCCTCTGAGTATCACACGTGTTTATCTTTACCTAAGCAATGGATGATCCCTCTGTGCATTGCAGGTGTTTATATTTGCCTTAGGAATGAATGATCCTCTGTGCATTATAGGTGTTTGAATTTCCTAAGGGAATGGATGATCCGCTGTGCATTGTAGGTGTTGACCTTTACCAAAGGTATGGATGATCCCTCTGTTCATTGCAGGTGTTTTTATTTGCCTTAAGAATGAATGATCCTCTGTGTATTGTATGTGTTTACAATTCCTAAAGAATGGAAGATCCCTCTGTTCAATGCAGGTGTTGACCATTTCCTAAGGAATGGATGATCCTCTGTGCAGTGAAGGTGTTAACTGCTCCTAAGGAATCGATGATCACTCTGTTCAACGCAGGTGTACCTTTACCTTGAAAAGGATGATCCTCTGTTCAATGCAGGTTTCTACCTTCACTTAAGGAATGGATGATCCTTCTGTTCATTGCAGTTGTTAATATTTGACTTAGGAATGAATGATCCCTCTGTGCATTGTAGGTGTTTACAATTTCCTAAGGAATAGAAGATCCCTCTCTTCAATGCAGGTGTTGACAATTACCTAAGGAATGGATAAGCACTCTGTGCAGTGCAGGTGTTAACTGTTCCCTAAGGAATCGATGATTCCTCTGTTCTAGTGCAGGATTCTTCCTTTACTTAAAGAATGGATGATCCCTCTCTGCAATGCAGGCGTTTACTATTACCTAAGGAGTGGATGGTCCCTCTGTGCATTGAAGGTGTTTACCATTACCTAAGCAATGGATGATCCTCTGTGCAGTGCAGGTGTTTATATTTGCCTTAGGAATGATTGACTCCACTGTGTACTGTACGTGTTTACAATTTTCTAAGGAATGGAAGATCCCTGTGTTCAATGCAGCTGTTGACCATTACCTAAGGAAAGGATGAGCACTCTGTGGAGTGCAGGTGTTAACTGTTACCTAAGGAATCGATGATCCTCTGTGCAACCCACGATTCTTCCTTTACTTAAAGAATGGATTATCCCTCTCTGCAATGCAGGTGTTTACCATTAGCTAAGGAATGGATGATCCCTCTGTGTATTGCAGATGTTTACCATTACCTAAGGAATGGATTATCCCTCTCAGCAATGTAGGTGTTGACCTTTACCTAAGGAATGGATGATCCCTCTGTGTATTGCAACGTGTTTACCTTTTACCTAAGCAATGGATTATCCTGTGTGCATTGCAGCTGTTTATATTTGCCTTAGAATGAATGATCTCTCTGTGCATTGCAGGTGTTTACAATTACCTAAGGAATGGCTGTTCCTGTATGCAATGCAGGTGTTTACCTTTTACTTAAAGTATGGATGATCCTTCTGGGCCAGTCAAGTTTTGACCTTTACGTAAGGAATGGATGATCCTCTGTGCAATGTAGGTGTTGACCTTTACCTAAGGAATGGATGATCCTCTGTGTATTACAGGTGTTTACATTTGTCTTAGGAATGAATGGTCCCTCTGTGCATTGTAGGTGTTTACAATTTCTAAGCAATGGAAGATCCTTCGGTTCAATGCAGGTGTTGACCATTACCTAAGGAATGGATGATCCCGCTTTGCATTGTAGGTGTTGACCTTTACTAAAGGAATGGATGATCGCTCTGTTCAACATGCAGGTGTGTACCTTTACCTTGTAAAGGATGATCCATCTGTTCAATGCAGGTTTCTACCTTCACTTAAGGAATGGATGATCCCTCTGTGCATTGCAGTTGTTTATATTTGCCTTAGGAATGAATGATCCCTCTGTGCATTGTAGGTGTTTACAATTTACTAAGGAATGGAAGATCCCTCTGTTCAATTCAGGTGTTGACCATTACCTAAGGAATCGATGAGCCCTCTGTGCATTGCAGGTGTTAACTGTTCCCTAAGGAATCGATGATCCCTGTGTTCAAGGCAGGATACTTATTTTACTTAAAGAATGGATGATCCCTTTCTGCAATGCAGGCGTTTACCATTACCTAAGGACTCGATGATCCCGCTGTGCATTGCAGGTGTTTACAATTACCTAAGGAACGGATGATCACTCTCTGCAATGCAGGTGTTTACCATTACCTACGGACTGGATGATCCCTCTGTGCAATGTAGCTGTTGGCCTTTACCTAAGGATTTGATGATCCCTCTATGTATTGCAGGTGTTTACAATTATCTTAGGAATGGATGTTCCCTGCGTGCAATGCAGGTGTTTACCTTTACATAAGGTATGGATAATCCTACTGGGCCACTCAGGTGTTGACCTTTACCTAAGGAATGGATGATCCCTCTGTGCAACGTAGGTGTTGACCTTTACCGAAGGAATGGATGATCCCTCTGTGTATTGCATGTGTTTACCTTTACCTAAGCAACGGATGATCCCTCTTTGCATTGCAGGTGTTTATATTTGCCTTAGGAATGAATGATCCCTCTGTGCATTGTAGGTGTTTACAATTTCCAAAGGAATGGAAGATCCCTCTGTTCAATTCATGTGTTGACCATTACCTAAGGAATGGATGAGACCACTGTGCTGTGCAGGTGTTAACTTTTCCCTAAGGAATTGATGATCTCTCAGTTCAAAGCAGGATTCTTCCTTTACTTAAAGAATGTATGATCCCTCTCTGCAATGCAGGCATTTATCATTACCTAAGGACTGGATGATCCCTCTGTGCATTGCAGGTGTTTACCATTAACTAAGGAATGGAAGATCCCGCTGTTCAATGCAGGTTTTGACCTTTACCAAAGGAATGAATCTTCCCTGTGTGAAACGCAGCTGTTACATTTACATAAGCTATGGATTATCCCTCTGGGACAGTCAGGTGTTGCCCTTTACCTAAGGAATGGATGATCCCTCTGTGAAATGTAGGTTTGACCATTACCTAAGGAATGAATTATCCCTCTGTGCATTGTAGGTGTTTACAATTTCCTAAAGAATGAAAGATCCCTCTGTTCAATGCAGGTGTTGACCATTACCTAAGGAATGGATGAGCCCTATGTGCAGTGCAGGTGTTAACTGTTCCCTAAGGAATCAATGATCCCTCTGTTCAAAGCAGGTGTGTACCTTTACCTTGAAAAGGATGATCTCTCTGTTCAATGCAGGTTTCTACCTTCACTTAAGGAATGGATGATCCCCCTGTGCAATGCAGGTGTATATACTTACCTGAGGAAAAGATGATCCCTCTGTGCATTATAGGTGTTTACATTTACCTTAGTAATGGATGATCCCTCTGTGCATTGCAGGTGTTTACAATTACTTAAGGAATGGATGTTCCCTGTGTGCAATGCAGATCTTTACCTTTACATATGGTATGGATGATGCTTCTGGGCCAGTCAGGTGTTGAACTTTACCTAAGGAATGGATGATCCCTCTGTGCAATGTAGGTGTTGACCTTCACCTAAGCAATGGATGATCCCTCTGTGCATTGCAGGTGTTTATATTTGCCTCAGGAATGAAAGATCCCTCTGTGCATTGTAGGACTTTACAATTTCCTAAGGAATGGAAGATCCCTCTGTTCAATGCAGGTGTTGACCATTACTTAAGGAATGGATGAGCCCTGTGTGCAGTGCAGGTGTTAACTGTTCCCTAAGGAATGGATGATCACTCTGTTCAACGCAGTTCTGTACCTTTATCTTGAAAAGGATGATCCCTCTGTTCAATGCAGGTTTCTACCTTCATTTAAGGAATGGATGATCCCCCTGTGCATTGCAGGTGTTTATATTGCCTTAGGAATGAATGATACCTCTATGCATTGTAGGTGTTTAGAATTTTCTAAGGAATGGAAGATCCCTCTGTTCAATGCAGGTGTGGACCAATAACTAAGGGATGGATGAGCCCTCTGTTCAATGCAGGTGTTGACAATTACCTAAGGAATGGATGAGCCCTCCGTGCAGTGCAGGTGTTAACTGTTCCCTAAGGAATCGATGATCCCTCTGTTCAACGCAGGTGTGTACCTTTATCTTGAAAAGGATCATCCCTCTGTTCAATGCAGGTTTCTACCTTCACTTAAGGAATGGATGATCCCCCTGTGCAATGCAGGTGTATACACTTACCTAAGGAATGGATGATCCCTCTGTGCATTGTAGGTGTTTACATTTACCTTAGGAATGGATGATCCCTCTGTGCATTGCAGGTATTTACAATTACCAAAGAATGGATGTTCCCTGTGAGCAATGCAGGTGTTTACCTTTACATAAGTTATCGATGATCCTTCTGGGCCAGTCTGGTGTTGACCTTTACCTAAGGAATGGATGATCCCTCGGTGTATTGCACGTGTTTACCTTTACATAAGCAATGGATGATCCCTCTGTGCATTGCAGGTGTTTACATTTGCCTTAGGAATGAATGATCCCTCTGTGCATTGTAGTTGTTTACAAATTCCTAAGGAATGGAAGATACCCCTGTTCAATGCAGGTGTTGACCTTTACCTAAGGAATGGATGATCTCTATGTGCATTGCAGGTGTTAATATTTGCTTTCGGAATGAATGATCCCTCTGTGCATTGTAAGGGTTTATAATTACCTAAGGAATGGGAGATCCCTCTGTTCAATGAAGGTGTTGACCATTCCCTAAGCAATGGATGTTCCCTCTGTGCATTAAAGGTGTTTATATTTGCCTTAGGAATGAATGATCCCTCTGTGCATTGTAGGTGTTTACAATTTCCTAAGGAATGGAAGATCCCTGTGTTCAAAGCAGGTGTTGACCATTATAAGAGGAATGGATGATCCCTCTGTGCAATGCAGGTGTTTACTATTACCTAAGGAATGGATGATATCTCTGTGCATTCCAGGTGTTTACTATTACCTGAGGAATGGAAGATCCCTATGTTCCATGCAGGTTTTTACCTTTATCAAAGGAATGGATCTTCCCCATGTGAAATGCATGGGTTACCTTTACATAAGGTACGGATAATCCCTCTGGGCCAGTCAGGTGTTGACCTTTACCTAAGGAATGGACGATCCCTCTGTACAATGCAGGTGTTTACCGTTATCTTAGGAATGGATGATCCCTCTTTTCAATGCTTGTGTTTACCTTTATCTAAGGATGGATTATCCCTCTGTTCAATGCAGGTGTTTACAGTTACGTAAGGAATCGATGATCCCTCTATTCAGGGCAGGTGTTTACCGTTATCTAAGGAATGGATGATCCCTCTGATCACTGTACGTGTTTACCATTACCATAAGGAATGGATGATCCCTCAGTGCAATGCAGGTGTTTAGTGTCCCTAAGTATGGATGATCCTTCTGTTCAACCCAGGTGTCTACCTTTACCTTAAAAAGGATGATCCCTCTGTTCAACGCAGGTTTCTACCTTTACTTAGGGAATGGATGATCCCCCTGTGCCATGAAGGTGTATACTATTACCTAAAGAATAGATGATCCCTCTGTGCATTGTAGGTGTTTACATTTACCTTAGGAATGGATGATCCCTCTGTGCATTGCAGGTGTTATGTATTACCTAAGGAATGGATGTGCCATGTGTGCAATGCAGGTGTTTACCTTTACATAAGTTATGGATGATCCCTCTGGGCCAGGCATGTGTTGACCTTTACCTAAGGAATGATGATCCCTCTGTGCACTGCACAAGTTTTCCTTTATCTAAGGAATTGATACCCCTCTGTGCATTGCAGGTGTTTATATTTGCCTTAGGAATTGATGATCCCTCTTTCCATTGCAGGCGTTTACTTTTACCTTAGGAATGGAAGATCGCTCTTTCAATGCAGGTGTTTACCTTTACCAAAGGAATGGTTCTTCCCTGTGTGCAATGCAGGTGTTATCTTCACATAAGTCATGGATGATCCTTATTGGCAAGGCAGGTGTTGAACTTTACCCACAGAATGTATGAACTCTTGTGCAATGCAGGTTTTGAACTTTTCCTAAGAAATAGATGACTCTCCTGTTCAAAGCTGGTATCAGGGAAACTCGCGGAAGAGGGGTCGGAAAGATTGTTAGAGTCACAAGTTCGGGCATTATGCACAGATACTGGAGCATACACCCCAGAACTCTTTACTAACCTCAAAATACGCGACCCACATTCCCCATTGATGAGGGTCCCTTTGAAAGTGGGAGGACAGGGATGAGGACAATGGAAACAATACTATGAATGTAAAATCAGAATAATATAAATTAAAAAAGGAAAAAAATAAAAATAAAAAAGAATGGATGATCCCTCTGTGCAATGCAGGTGTTTCCCTTTACCTAAGGAATGGGATGATCCCTCTGTGCAATGCAGGTGTTTACCGTTATCTAAGACGGATGACATCTCGCTTCAACGCAGTTGGTTACCTTTGTCAAAGAAGGCCTCTGTTCAGCACAGGTTTCTACCATTACCTAAGGAATGGATAACCACTCTGTGCATTGCAGGTGTTTACCTTTACATAAGGAATGAATGATCCTTCTGTGCATTGAAGGTGTTTACTATTACCTAAGGAATGGATGATCCCTCTGTTCAGTGCATGTGTTTACCTTTACCAGTGGAATAGTTGTTCCTTGTGTGCAAAACACGTGTTTAACTTTACATAAGGAATGGATGATCCCTCTGGTCTAGCAGGTGTTGACAGTTACCTAAGGCATGGATGATCATTCTGTGCAATGCAGGTGTTTACCTTTACCTAAGGAATGAATGATCCCTCTGTGCAATGCAGGTGTTTACAGTTACCTGAGAAATAGATGATTCCCCTTTTCAATGCAGATGTATACCGTTATCTAAGGAATGGATGATCCCTCTGTTCAATGCAGGTGTTTACCTTAACCTAAGGAATGGATGATCACTCTGTGCAAATCAGCTGTTTACGCTTACCTACAGAATGGATGATCCCTCTGTGTATTGGAGGTGTTTACCTGTACTTAAGCAATGGATGATCCCTCTGTACAATGCAGGTGTATACAGTTAACTAAGTGATGGATGATCCCTCTGTTCAATGAAGTTGTTGATCTTTACATAAGAAATATATGTTTCCCCTGTTCAGTGCAGGTGTTTACCATTATCTAAGGAATGGTTGATCCTTCTGTTCAATGCAGGTGTTTACCGTTATCTAAGGAATGAATAATACCTCTGTTCAAAACAGGTGTTTACCTTTACCTAAAGAAGTGTGATCCCTCTGTTCAATGCAGTTTTCTAGTTTTACCTAAGGAATGGATGATCCCTCTGTGCATTGAAGGTGTTTACCTGTACCTAAGAAATTGATGATCCCTGTGAGCAATGCAGGTGTTGATCTTTCCCTAAGAAATAGATGATTCCCCTGTTCAATGCAGGCGTTTACCATTATCTAAGGAAGGGATGATCCCTGTGTTCAATGCAGGTGTTTACCTTAACCTAAGGAATGGATGATCACTGTGTGCAAATCAGGTGTTTACCTTTACCTAAGGAATGGATGATCCTTCTGTGAAATGCAGGTTTTGATCTTTACTAAGGAAAAAATCATCCCTCTGTGAAATGCAGTTCTTTACCATTATTTAAGGAATGGATGATCCCTCTGTTCAATGCAGGTGTTTACCATTACCTGAGGATTGAATAATATATTTGTTCAACGCAGGTGTTTACCTTTGCCAAAGAAGGATGATCCCTCAGTTCAATGCAGGTTTCTACCTTTACCTAAGGAATGGATGACCCCTCTGTGCATCGCAGGTGTTTACCTTTACCTAAGGAATGGATGATCCTTCTGTGCATTGCAGGTGTTTACTATTCCCAAAGAATGGAAGATACCTCTGTTCAATGCAGGTGTTTACCTTTACCAAAAGAATGAATGGTCCCTGTGTGCAATGCAGGTGTTTACCTTTACATTAGGAATGGATGATTCCTCTGTGAAATGGAGGTATTTTCATTTACCTAAGGAATGGAAGTTCACTCTGTGCAATGCAAGTGTTGTCCTTTACCTAAGGATTGGATGATCAATCTGTGCAATGCAGGTGTTGACCTTTACCTAAGGAATGGAATATCCCTTTGTGCAATGCAGGTGTTGATCTTTACCTAAGTAATAGTTGATCCCTCTGTTCAATGCAGGTGTTTACAGTTATTTGAGGAATGGATTATCTCTGTTTAATGTAGGTTTATACCATTACCTAAGGAATGGGTGATTCCTCCGTGCATTGCAGGTGTTTACATTTGCCTTAGGAATGAATATCCCTCTGTGCAATGCTAGTGTTTACCTTTACCTAAGGAATGGGATGATCCCTCTGTGCATTGCAGGGGTTGATTTTTACATAAGGAGTAGATCAGCCCTCTGTTCAATGTAGGTAACCGTTATCTAAGAAATGGATGATCCCTCTGTTCAATGCAGGTGTTTACAGTTACCTAAAGAATGAATGATTCCTCTGTGCAATGCAGGTGTTTACATTTACCTAAGGAATGGATGATCCGGCTGTGCAATGCAGGTGTTTACCTTTACTTAAGGAATGTGATGATACCTCTGTGCAATGCAGGTGTTAAACTTTACCTAACGAATAAGTGATCACTCTGTTTAATGTAGGTGTTTACCGTTATCTAAGGAATGGATGATCTCTGTTCAATGTAGGTTTTTACCATTACCTAGAGAATGGAGATCCCTCTGTGCATTGCAGCTGTTTACGTTTAGGAATGGATATCACTCTTTGCAATGCAGGTGTTTACATTTCCCTTAGGAATGGATATCACTCTGTGCAATGCTGGTGTTTACCTGTACCTAAGGAATGGAAGTTCCTTCTGTGCAATGCAAGTGTTGTTCTTTACCTAAGGATTGTATGATCAATCTCTGCAATGCAGATGTTGACCTTTACCTAAGGAATGGAAGATCCCTCTGTGCAATACAGGTGTTGATCTTTACCTAAGGAATAGATGATCCCTCTATTTAATGTAGGTGTTTACCATTATCTAAGGAATGGATGATCTCTGTTCAATGTAGGTTTTTACCATTACCTAGAGAATGGAGCTCCCTCTGTGCATTGCAGCTGTTTACGTTTAGGAATGGATATCACTCTTTGCAATACAGGTGTTTACCTTTACCTAAGGAATATATGTACCGTCTGTGCAATGCAGGTGTTTACCTTTACCTAAGGAATGGGATGTTCCCTCTGTGCAATGCAGGTGTTGATCTTTACCTCAGCAATAGTTCATCCCTCTTTTCAATGTAGGAGTTCACCATTATCTAAGAAATGGATGATCCCTATGTTCAATGCAGGTGTTTACACTTACCTAAGGAATGGATAATCCCCCTTTGCAATGCAGGTGTTTACCTTTACCTAAGGAATGGATGACCCCTCTGTGTCATTCATGTGTTTACAGTTACCGAAGGATTGGGACGATCCCTCTGTGCAAAGCTGGTGTTAAACTTTACCTAAGGAATAAATGATTCCTCTGTTCAATGCAGGTGTTTACTATTATCTAAGGAAAGGATGCTACCTTTATTCAATACAGGTGTTTACCTTTACCTAAAGAAGGGTGATCCCTCTATTCAACGCAGGTTTCTACTTTTACCTAAGGAATGGGTGATCCCTCTGTGCAATGCAGCTGTTTACCCTTACCAATGGAATGGATGATCCCTCTGTGTATGAGAGGTGTTTACCTGTACCTAATGAACAGATGGTCCCTCTGTACAATGCAGGTGTTTACAGTTATCTAAGGAATGGATGATCCCTCTGGCAATGCAGGTGTTGATCTTTACCTAATAAGTAGATGATTCCCCTGTTCAATGCAGGTTTTTACCATTATCTAAGGAAGGGATGATCCCTCTGTTCAATGCATGTGTTTACATTAACCTAAGGAATGGATGATCACTCTGTGCAAATCAGGTGTTTACCTTTACCTAAGGAATGGATCAACCCTCTGTGCAATGCAGGTGTTTACCTTTACCTAAGGAATGGGATGAGCCCTCTGTGCAATGCAGGTTTTGATCTTGACCTAAGAAATGGATGATCCCTCTGTGCATTGTAGGTGTTTATACTAGTCTTAGGAATGGATGATCCTTCTGTGCATTGGCAGGTGTTTACTATTACGTGAGGTCTGAAAGATCCCTTTGTTAAATTCTGGTGTTTACTTTTACAAAAGGAATGGATGTTCTCTGTGTGCAATGCAGGTGTGTGCAATGGATGATCCCTCAGGCCCAGGCAGCTGTTGACCTTTACCTAAGGAATGGATGATCCCTGTGTGAAATGCACGTGTTGACCATTACCTGAGGAATGGATGATCCCACTGTTCAACGCAGGTGTATACTGTTATCTAAGGAATGGATGATCCCTCTCTGCATCCAGGTGTTTACCATTACCTAAGGAATGGATGATCCCTCTGCGCAATGCAGGTGTTTACCTTTACCTAAGGAATGGATGATCCTTCTGTGCATTGCAGGTGTTGATCTTTAAGGAATAGATGATCCATCGGTTCAATGCAGGTGTTTACTGTTATCTAAGGAATGGATGATCCCTCTGTTCAATGCAGGTGTTTACAATTATCTAAGGAATGGATGATCCCTCTGTGCAACCAAGTGTTTACCCTTACCTAAGGAATAGACGATACCTCTGTGCATTATAGCTGTTTACATTTACCTTAGGAATGGATGATCCCTCTGTGCATTGCAGGTGTTTACTACTACCTAAGGAATAAATGTTCCCTGTGTGCAATGCAGGTGTTTACATACAGTATATATGATATCTGGGCCAGTCAGGTGTTGACATTTACCTAAGGAATGGAAGATCCCTCTGTGCAATGGAGGTGTTGACCTTTACCTAAGGAATGGATGATCCCTCTGTGCCTTGCACGAAATACCTTTACCTAAGGAATGGATGATCCCTCTGTGCATTGCAGGTGTTTATATTTGCCTTAGGAATGGATGACCCCTCTGTGCATTGCAGGTGTTTACTATTACCTAAGGAATAGAAGATCCCTCTGTTCAATGCAGGTGTTTACCTTCACCAAAGGAATGGATCTTCCCTGTGTGCAATGCAGGTGTTACCTTCACATAAGGAATGGATGATCCTTCTTGGTCCAGCAGGTGTTGACCTTTACATAAGGAAGGGATGATCCCTCTGTGCAATGCACATGTTCACCTCGTACCTATGGAATGGATGATCCGTCTGTGCAACTCAGGTGTTCACCTTTCCCTAAGGAATGGATGATCCCTCTGTTCATTGCAGGTGTTTCTTATTACCTAAGGAATGGAAGATGCCTATGTTCAATGCTGGTGTTGACCTTGAGCTAAGGAAAGGATGATTCCTCTGTGCTATGGAGGTGTTTAAATTTACCTAATGAATGGAAGATCCCTCTGTGCAATGCTGGTGTTTTCCTTTACCTAAGGAATGGATGACCTTCTGTGTAATACAGATGTGGAACTTTACTAAAGGAGTAGATGATCCCTCTGTGCAATGCAGGTGTTGATCTTTACCTAAGGAATCGATGAACCCTCTCTTCAAAGCAGGTGTTTACCGTTAACTAAGGAATGGATGATCCCTCTGTTCAAGGCAGGTGTTTACCTTTACCTAAGGAATGGATGATCCCTCTGCGCAATGGAGGTTTTTAGCTTTACCTAAGGAAAGGATGACCCCACCCTGGCATTGCAGGCATTTATATTTGTCTTAGGAATGGATAATCCCTCTGTGCATTGCAGGTGTTTACTATTACCTAAGGAATGAAAGATACCTCTCTTCAATGCAGGTGTTTACCTTTACAAAAAGGAATGGATGTTCTCTGTGTGCAATGCAGGTTTTTACCTTTACATAAGGAATGGATGATCCCTCTGGGCCAGGCAGGTGTTGACCTTTACCTAAGGAATGGATGATGCCTCTGTGCGATGCAGGTGTTGACCATTACCTAAGGAATGGATGATCCCTCAGTTCAATACAGGTGTTTACCGTTGTCTTAGGAATGGATGATCCCTCTGTGCATCCAGGTGTTTACCATTACCTAAGGAATGGATGATCCCTCTGTGCAATGCAGGTGTTTACCTTTACCTAAGGAATGAAAGATCCCTCTGTTCAATTCTCGTGTTTACCTTTACAAAAGAATGGATGTTCTCTGTGCACAATGCATGTATTTACCTTTACATAAGAAACGGATGATCGCTCTGGGCCAGGCAGGTGTTGACCTTTACCTAAGGAATGGTCAATCCCTCTGATAAGTGTAGCAGTTTACCATTATCTAAGGAATGGATGTTTCCTCTGTGCATCTAGGTGTTTAGCATTACCTAAGGAATGGATGATCCCTCTGTGCAATGCAGGTGTTTACCTTTACCTAAGGAATGGATGAACCCTCTGTGCAATGCAGGTGTTGATCTTTACCTAAGGAATAGATGATCCCTCTGTTCAATTCAGGTGTTTACTGTTATCGTTGGAATGGATGAACCCTCTGTTCAATGCAGGTGTTTACAATTATCTAAGGAATGGATGATCCCTCTCTGCAGCCAGGTGTTTACGCTTACCTAAGGAATAGATGATCCCTCTGTTCATTGTAGGTGTTTACACTTACCTTTGGAATAGATGATCCCTCTGTGCATTGCAGGTGTTTACTATTACCTAAGGAATGAATTTTCCCTGTGTGCAATGCAGGTGTTTACCTTTACATACGTTATGGATGATATCTGGGCCAGTCAGGTATTGACCTTTACCTAAATAATGGATGATCCCTCTGTGCAATGCAGGTGTTGACCTTTACCTAAGGACTGGATGATCCCTCTGTGCCTTGCACATGTTTACCTTTACCTAAGGAATGGATGATCCCTCTGTGCATTGCAGGTGCTTAGTATTACCTAAGGAATGGTAGATCCCTCTGTTTAATGCAGGTGTTTACCTTTACAAAAGGAATGGATCTTCCCTGTGTGCAATGCATGTGTTACCTTCACATAAGGAATGGATGATCCTTCTTGGCCAGGCAGGTGTTGAACTTTACCTAAGGAATGGATGAATTCTCTGTGCAATGCAGGTGTTTACCTTTATGTAAGGAATGGTTGATCCCTCTGTACAATGCAGGTGTTGACCTTTACGTAAGGAATGGATGATCCCTTTGTGCAATACACGTGTTCACCTTGCACCTATGGAATGGATGATCCGTCTGTGCAACTCAAGTGTTTACCTTTCCCTAAGGAATGGATGATCCCTCTGTTTTTTGCAGGTGTTTTCGATTATGTATAAAATGGGATGATCACTCTGTGCATTGCAGGTGTTTATTATTACCTAAGGAATGCAAGACGCCTATATTCAATGCTGGTGTTTACCTTTACCTAAGGAAAGGATGATTCCTCTGTGCAATGTAGGTGTTTTTATTTAATAATGAATGGAAGATCCGTCTGTTCAATGCAGGTGTTGTCGTTTACCTAAGGAATGGATGACCTTCTGTGTAATGCAGATGTTGAACTTCACTTAAGGAATCGATGATCCCACTGTGTAATGCATGTTTTGATCTTTACCTAAGGTACAGATGATCCTTCTCTTCAGCGCAGGTGTTTATCGTTATCTAAGGAATCGATGATCCCTCTGTTCAACGCAGGTGTTTACCATTATCTAAAGAAGGGATGACCCCTCTGTGCAATCCAGCAGTTTACCATTACTTAAAGAATGGATGATCCCTCTGTGCAATGCCGGTGTTTACCTTTATCTAAGGAATGGATAATCCCTCTCTGCAATGCTGGTGTTGATCTTTACCGAAGGAATAGATGATCCCTCTAATCAATGAAGGTGCTTACCCTTATCTAAGGAATGGATGATCCCACTGTGCAATGCAGATTTTTAGCTTTATCTAAGGAATGTATGTTGGCTCTGTGCATTGCAGGTGTTTATATTTCTCTTAGGAATGGATGATTACTCTGTGCATTGCAGGTGTTTACTATTACCTAAGGAATGAAAGATCCCTCTGTTTAATGCAGGTGTTTACCTTTACAAAAGGAATCGATGTTCTTTGTGTGCAATGCAGCTGCATACTTTTCAATAAGGAATGGATGATCGCTCTGGGCCAGGCAGGTGTTGACCATTACCTAAGGAATGTATGACCCATCTGTGCAATGCAGGTGTTGACCATTACATAAGGAACATATGATCCCTCTGTGCTATGCAGGTGTTGATATTCACCTAAGGAATAGGTGATCCCTCTGTTCAATGCAGGTGCTTAAACTTATCTAAGAAATGGAAGATCCCCCTGTTCAATGCAGGTATTTACAGTTAGCTAAGGAATGGATGATCCCTCTGTGCAATGCAGGTTTTTAGCTTTACCTAAGGAATGTATGATGCCACTGTGCATTGCAGGTGTTTATATTTGTCTTGGAATGGATGATCCCTCTGTGCATTGCAAGTGTTTACTATTACCTAAGGAATGAAAGATGCCTCTGTTCAATACAGGTTTTTACCTTTACCAAAGGAATGGATGCTCTCTGTGTGCAATGCAGGTGTATACCTTTCAATAATGAATGGATGATCGCTCTGGGCCAGGCAGGATTTGACCTTTACCTACGGAATGGATGACCACTCTGTGCAATGCAGGTGTTGACCATTACATAAGGAATGTATGATCCCTCTGTGCAATACAGCTGTTTAATGTTATCTAAGGAATGGATGATCCCTCTGTTCAATGCAGGTGCCTACCTTTACCTAAGGAAAGTTGATCCCTCTCTTCCAACCATATTTCAACCTTTACTTAAGGAATGGATGATCATCCAGTGCAAGGCAGGTGTATACCCTTACCTAAGGAATAGTCGATCCCTCTGTAATTCATAGGTGTTAACATATACCTTCGTAATTGATGATCCCTCTGTGAATTGCAGGGGTTTACTATTACCTAAGGAAAGGATGTTCCCTGTGTGCAATGCAGGCGTTTACCTTTACATAAGTTATGGATGATCCCTCTGGGCCAGTCAGGTGTTGACCTTTACCTAAGGAATGGATGATCCCTCTGTGCAATGCAGGTGTTGACCTTTACCTAAGGAATGGATGATCACTCTGTTCAATGCAGGTGTTGATCATTACTTAAGGATTCTATGATCCCTCTGTGCAATGCAGGTGTTGACCTTTCCCTAAGGAATGGATCCTTCTGTGCAATGCAGGTGTTTAACATTATCTAAAGAATGGATGATCCCTGTGTTCAACGCAGATCTCTAACTTTACCTAAAGAAGGATGATCCCTCTCCTCCAACCAGGTTACTACATTAACTTAAGGAATGGATGATCCTCTGGTGCAATGCAGGTGCATACCCTTACCTAAGGAATAGTCGATCCCTCTGTGCATCGTACTTGTTTACATTCACCTTCAGAATTGATGATCCCTCTGTACATTGTAGGTGTTTAGTATTGCCTAAGGAATGTAGGTTCCCTGTGTGCAATGCAATACAGGTGTTTACCATTACATAAGTTATGGATGATCCCTATGGGACTGTCACGTGTTGACCTTTACCTAAAGAATGGATGATCCCTCTGTTCAATGCAGGTGTTGATCTTTACTTAAGTAATGGATGATCCCTCTGTGCAATACAGGTCTTGTCCTATACCTAATGAATGCATGATCCCTCTGTGCAATGCAGGTGTTGACCTTTACCTAAGGAATGGATGATCCCTATGTGCAATGCAGGTGTTGACCTTTAAATAAGGAATGGATGATCCCCCTGTGCATTGCCTGTGTTTACCCATATCTAAGGAAATGATGATCCCTCTGTGCATTGCAGGTGTTTATATTTGACTTAGGAATTGATGATCCCTCTGTGCATTGCAGGTTTAACCTTTACCAAAGGAATTGATCTTCCCTGTATACAATGCAGGTGTTATGTTTACATAAGGAATGGATGATCCTTCTTGGCCAGGCAGGTGTTGACCTTTATCTAAGGAAGGAATGAACTCTCTGTGCAATGCAGGTGTTTACCTTTATTTAAGGAATGGTTGATCCTTCTGTACAATGCAGGTGTTGACCTTTAAGTAAGGAATGTATGATCTTTACGTGCACTGCACGTGTTCACCCCGCACCTTTGGAATGGATGATCCGTCTGTGCAACTCAGGTGTATACCTTTCCCTAAGGAATGGATGATACCTTTGTTCTTTGCAGGTGTTTACGTTTATGTAAGAAATGAGATGATCCCTCTCTGCATTGCAGGTGTTTATTATTACCTAACTAATGCAAGAAGCCTATATTCAATGCTGGTGTTTACCTTTACCTAAGGAAAAGATGATTCCTCTGTGCAATGGAGGTGTTTATAATTGCCTTAGGAATGAATGATCCCTCTGTGCATTGTAGGTGTTGACCTTTACCAAAGGAATGGATGATCCATCTGTGTATTGCACGTGTTTACCTTTACCTAAACAATGGATGGTCCCTCTGTGCATTGCAGGTGTTTATATTTGCTTTAGGAATGGATGATCCATCTGTGCATTGTAGGTGTTTACAATTTCCTAAGGAATAGAAGATCCCTCTGTTCAATGCACGTGTTGACTATTACCTAAGGAATGGATGAGCCCTCTGTGCAGTTCAGGTGTTAAATGTTCCCTAAGGAATCAATGATCCACCTGTTCAACACAGGTGTGTACCTTTACCTTGAAAAGGATGATCCCTCTGTTCAATGCAGGTTTCTACCTTCACTTAAGGAATGGATGATCCCCCTGTGCAATACAGGTGTATACACTTACCTAAGGAATGGATGATCCCTCTGTGCATTGCAGGTGTTTACAATTACCTAAGGAATGGAGGTTCCCTGTGTTCAATGCAGGTGTTTACCATTACATATGGCATGGATGATCCCTCTGTGCATTGTAGGTATTGACCTTTACCTATGGAATGGATGATCTCTCTGTGTACTGCACGTGTTTACCTTTACCTAAGCAATGGATGATCCCTCTGTGCATTGCAGGGGTTTATATTTGCCTTAGGAATGAATGATCCCTCTGTGCATTGTAGGTGTTTACAATTTCCTAAGGAATGGAAGATCCCTCTGTTCAATGCAGGTTTTGAACATTACCTAAGGAATGGATGAAGCCCCTGTATATTGCACGTGTTTACCTTTACCTAAGCAATGGATGATCCCTCTGTGCATTGTAGGTGTATACAATTTCCTAAAAATGGATGATCCCTCTGTTAAATGCAGGGGTTTACAATTTCCTAAGGAATAGAAGATCCCTCAAATCAATGCAGGTGTTGACCATTACCTAAGGAATGGATGAACCCTCTGTTCAATGCAGGTGTTGACCATTACCTAAGGAATGGATGAGCCCTCTGTGCAATGCAGGTGTTAACTGTTCCCTAAGGAATCGATGATCCCTCTGTTCAAGGCAGGTATGTACGTTTACCTTGAACAGGATGATCCCTCTGTTCAATGCAGGTTTCTAACGTCACTAATGGAATTGATGATCCCCCTGTGCAATGCAGGTTTATACACTTACCTAAGGAATAGATGATCCCTCTGTGCATTGTAGGTGTTTATATTTGCATTAGGAGTGAATGATCCCTCTGTGCATTGTAGGTGTTTACAATTTCCTAAGGAATGGAAGATCCCTCAGTTCAATGCAGGTGTTGACCATTACCCACGGAATGGATGAGCACTCTGTGCAGTGCAGGAGTTAAATGTTCCCTAAGGAATCGATGATCATTCTGTTCAACGCAAATTTGTACCTTTACCTTAAGAAGGATGATCCCTGTGTTCAATGCAGGTTTCTACCTTCACTTAACGAATGGATGATCCCTTTGTGCTTTGCAGGTGTTTACCATTACCTTAGCAATGGATGATCCCTCTGTGCATTGCAGGTGTTTCTATTTTCCTTAGCAGTGAATGATCCCTCTGTGCATTGTAGGTGTTTACAATTTCCTAAGGAATGGAAGAGCCCTCTGTTCAATGCAGGTGTTGACCATTACCTAAGGAATGGATGATCCCTCTGTGCATTGCAGGTGTTTATATTTGCCTTAGGAATGAATGATCCCTCTGTGCATTGTAGGTGTTGAACTTTACCTAAGGAATGGATGATCCCTCTTTGTATTGCAAGTGTCGACCTTTACCTAAGCAATGGATGATCCCTGTGTGCATTGCAGGTGTTTATATTTGCCTTAGGAATGAATGATCCCTCTGTACATTGTAGGTCTTTACAATTTCCTAAGAAATGGAAGATCCATCTGTTCAATGCAGTTGTTGACCATTACCTTAGGAATGAATGAGCCCTCTGTGCAGTGCAGGTGTTACCTGTTCCCTAAGGAATCGATGATCCCTCTGTTCAACACAGGATTCTTCCTTTTCTTAAAGAATTGATGATCCCTCTCTACAATGAAAGCGTTTAACATTACCTACGGCCTGGATGATCCTCTGTGCATTGCAGGTGTTTACAATTACCTAAGGTATGGATGTTCCCTGTGTGCAATGCAGGTGTTTACCTTTACATAAGGTATGGATGATACTTCTGGGACAGTCAGGTGTTGAGCTTTACCTAAGGAATGGATGATCCCTCTGTGCAATGTAGGTGTTGACCTTTACCTAAGGAATGGATGATCCCTCTGTGTATTGCATGTGTTTACCATTACCTAAGCAATGGATGATCCCTCTGTGCATTGCAGGTGTTTATATTTTCCTTACGAGTGAATGATCCCTCTGTGCATTGTTGGTGTTTACAATTTCCTAAGTAATGGAAGATCCCTCTGTTCAATTCAGGTGTTGACCATTATCTAAGGAATGGATGAGCACTCTGTGCAGTGCAGGTGTTAAATGTTCCCTAAGGAATCGATGATCACTCTGTTCAATGCAACTTTGTACATTTACCTTAAAAAGGATGACCCCTGTGTTCAATGCAGGTTTCTACCTTCACTTAAGGAATGGATGATCCCCATGTACAATGTAGGTGTATACACTTACCTAAGGAATAGATGCATTGTAAGTGTTTACATTTACCTTAGGAATGGATGATCCCTCTGTGTATTGTAGGTTTTGACCTTTGCCTAAGGAATGGATGATCCCTCTGTGTATTGCACGTGTTTACCTTTACCTTATCAATGGATGATCCCTCTGTGCACTGCAGGTGTTTTTAATTGCCTTAGGAATGAATGATCCCTCTGTGCATTGTAGGTGTTTACAATTTCCTAAGGAATGGAAGATCCCTCTGTTCAATGCAGGTGTTGAACATTACCTAAGGAATGGATGAAGCCCCTGTGTATTGCACGTGTTTACCTTTACCTAAGCAATGGATGATCCCTCTGTGCATTGAAGGTGTATACAATTTCCTAAGGAATGGAAGATCCCTCTGTTCAATGCAGGGGTTTACAATTTCCTAAGGAATAGAAGATCCCTCAAATCAATGCAGGTGTTGACCATTACCTAAGGAATGGATGACCCCTCTGTTCAATGCAGGTGTTGACCATTACCTAAGGAATGGATGAGCCCTCTGTGCAATACAGGTGTTAACAGTTCCCTAAGGAATCGATGATCCCTCTGTTCAAGGCAGGTATGTACGTTTACCTTGAACAGGATGATCCCTCGGTTCAATGCAGGTTTCTACCTTCACTTAAAGAATTGATGATCCCCCTGTGCAATGCAGGTGTATACACTTACCTAAGGAACAGATGATCCCTCTGTGCATTGTAGGTGTTTACATTTACCTTACGAATGGATGATCCTTCTGTGCATTGCAGGTGTTTAGAATTACCTAAGGAATGGAAGTTCCCTCTGCGCAATGCAGGTGTTTGTCTTTAACTAAGGTATGGATGATCATTCTGTGCCAGACAGGTGTTGACCTTTACCTAAGGAATGGATGATCCCTCTGTGCAATGTAGGTGTTGACATTTACCTAAGGAATGGATGATCCCTCTGTGTATTGCACGTGTTTACCTTTACCTAAGCAATGGATGATCCCTCGTTGCATTGCAGGTGTTTATATTTGCCTTAGGAATGAATGATCCCTCTGTGCATTGTAGGTGTTTCCAATTTCCTAAGGAATGGAAGATCCCTCAAATCAATGCACGTGTTGACCATTACCTAAGGAATGGATGTTCCCTGTGTGCAATGCAGGTGTTTACCTTTACATAACGTATGGATGATCCTTCTGGGCCAGTCAGGTGCTGACCATTACCTAAGGAATGGATGATCACTCTGTGCAATGTAGGTGTTGACCTTTACCTAAGGAATGGATGATTCCTCTGTGTATTGCACGAGTTTACCTTTACCTAAGCAATGGATCATCCCTCTGTGCATTGCAGGTGTATATATTTGCCTTAGGAATGAATGATCCCTCTGTGCATTCTAGGTGTTTACAACTCTAAGCAATTGAAGATCCCTCTGTTCAATGCAGGTGTTGACCATTACCCAAGGAGTGCATGAGCCCTCAGTGCAGTGCAGGTGTTAACTATTTCCTAAGGAATCTATGATCCCTCTGTTCCATGCAGGATTCTTCCTTTACTAAAGAATGGATGATATCTCTCTGCAATGCAGGCGTTTACCATTACCTAAGGACTGGATGATCCCTCTGTGCATTGCAGGTGTTTACCATTACCTAAGGAATGGATAATCCCTCTGTGCATTGCAGGAGTTTACTGTTACCTAAGGATTGGAACATCCCTCTGTTCAATGCAGGTTTTTACCTTTAAAAAGGAATGGATCTTCCCTGTGTGAAATGCAGGTGTTACCTTTACATAAGGTATGGATGATCCCTCTGGGCCAGTCAGGTGTTGACCTTTACCTAAGGAAAGGATGATCCCTCTGTGCAATGTAGGTGTTGACCTATACAAAAGGAATGGATAATCTCTCTGTGTATTGCACGTGTTTACCTTTACCTAAGCAATGGATGATCCTTCTGTGCATTGCAGGTGTTTATATTTGCCTTAGGAATGAATGATCCCTCTGTGCACTGTAGGTGTTGACCTTTACCTAAGGAATGGATGATCTCTATGTGTATTGCACGTGTTTACCTTTACCTAAGCAATGGATGATCCCTCTGTGCATTGCAGGGGTATATGTTTGTCTTAGGAATGAATGATCCCTCTGTGCATTGTAGGTTTTTACAATTTCTTAAGGAAAGGAAGATCCCTCTGTTCAATGCAGGTGTTGACAATTACCTAAGGAATGGATGAGCCTTCTGTGCATTGTAGGTGTTGACCTTTACCTAAGCAATGGATGATCCCTCTGTACATTGCAGGTGTTTATATTTGCCTTAGGAATGAATGATCCCTCTGTGCATTGTAGGTGTTTACAATTTCCTAAGGAATGGATGAGCCCTCTGTGCAGTGTAGGAGTTAACTGTTCCCTAAGGAATCGATGATCCCTCTGTTCAACGCAGGATGCTTCCTTTACTTAAAGAATGGATGATCCCTCTCTGCAATATAGGCATTGACCATTACCTAAGGACTGGATGATCACTCTGTGCATTGCAGGTGATTACCATTACCTAATGAATGGATGATCCCTCTGTCTATTGCACGTATTTACCTTTACCTAAGCAATGGATGATCTCTCTGTGCATTGCAGGTCTTTATATTTGCCTTAGGAATGAATGATCCCTCTGTGCATTGTAGGTGTTTACAATGTCCTAAGGAATTTAAGATCCGTCTGTTCAATGCAGGTGTTGACTTTTACCTAAGGAATGGATGAGCCCTCCGTGCAGTGCAGGTGTAAACTGTTCCCTAAGGAATCGATGATCCCTCTGTTCAACGCAGGATTCTTCCTTTACTTAAACAATGGATGATCCCTCTCTGCAATGCAGGCACTTACCATTACCTAAGGACTGGATGATCCCTCTGTGCATTGCAGGTGTTTACCATTACCTAAGGTATGGATGGTCCCTCTGAGCATTGCAGGTGTTTAATATTACCTAAGGATTGGAAGATCCCTCTGTTCAATGCAAGTTTTTTACCTTTACCAAAGGAATGGGTCTTCCCTGTGTGAAATGCAGGTGTTATCTTTACATAAGGTATGGATGATGCCTCTGGGCCAGTCAGGTGTTGATATTTACCTAAGGAATGGATGATCCCTCTGTGCAATGAAGGTGTTGACCTTTACCTAAGGAATGGATGATCCCTCTGTGTATTGCACGTGTTTACCTTTACCTAAGCAATGGATGATCCCTATGTGCATTGCAGGTGTTTATATTTGCCTTAGGAATGAATGATCCCTCTGTGCATTTTAGGTGTTGACCATTACATAAGGAATGGATGATCCCTCTGTGTATTGCACGTGTTTACCATTACCTAAGCAATGGATGATCCCTCTGTGCATTGGAGGTGTTTATATTTGCTTTAGTATTGGATGATCCCTCTCTGCAATGCACGCGTTTACTATTACCTAAGGACTGGATGATCCCTCTGTGCATTGCAGGTGTTGATCTTTACCTAAGGAATGGATGATCCCTCTGTGCAATGTAGGTGTTGACCTTTTCCTAAGGAATGGATGATCCCTCTGTGCAATGTAGTTGTTGAACTTTACCTAAGGAATGGATGATCCCTCTGTGTATTGCACTTGTTTAACTTTACCAAAGCAATGGATGATCCCTATGTGCATTGCAGGTGTTTATATTTGCCTTAGGAATGAATGATCCCTCTGTGCATTGTAGCTTTTTACAATTTCCTAAGGAATGGATTATCCCTCTGTGTATTGCACGTGTTTACCTTTACCAAAGCAATTGATGATCCCTATGTGCATTGCAGGTGTTCCTTTACTTAAAGAAAGGATGATCCCTCTCTGCAATGCAGTCGTTTACCATTACCTAAGGATTGGATAATCCCTCTGTGCATTGCAGGTGTTTACTATTACCTAAGGAATGCATGATCCCTCTGCGCATTGTAGTTGTTTACTATTACCTAAGGAATGGAAGATCCCTCTGTTCAATGCAGGTTTTCACACTTTAACAAAGGAATGGGTCTTCCCTGTGTGAAATGCAGGTGTTACCTTTACATAAGGTATGGATGATACCTCTTTGCCAGTCAGGAGTTTACCTTTACCGAAGGAATGGATGATCCATCTGTGCAATGTATGTGTTGACCTTTAGTTAACAATGGATTATATCTCAGTGCATTGTAGGTGTTTATATTTGCCTTAAGAATGAATGATCCCTCTGTGCATTGTAGGTGTTTACAATTTCCTAAGGAATGGAACATCTCTCTGTTCAATGCAGGTGTTGACCCGTACCTAAGGAATGGATGAGCCCTCTGTGCAGTGCAGGTGTTAACTGTTCCTTAAGGAATCGATCATCCCTCTGTTCAACGCAGGAATCTTCCATTACTTAAAGAATGGATGATCCCTTTCTGCAATGCAGGCGTTTACCATTACCTAAGGACTGGATGATCCCTCTGTGCATTGCAGGTCTTTACCATTACCTAAGGAATGGATGATCCCTCTGTGTATTGCATGTGTTTACCTTTACCTAAGCAATGGATGATCCCTCTGTGCATTGCAGGTGTTTATATTTGCCATAGGAATGAATGATCCCTCTGTGCATTGTAGGTGTTTACAATTTCCTAAGGAATGGAAGATCCGTCTGTTCAATGCAGGTGTTGACCATTACCTAAAGAATTGATGAGACCTCTGTGCAGTGCAAGTGTTAACTGCTCCCTACGGAATCGATGATCCCTCTGTTCAACGCCATTGTGTACCTTTCCCTTGAAAAGGATGATCCCCCTGTTCAATGCAGGTTTGTACCTTCACTTAAGGAATGGATCATCCCCCTATGCATTGCATTTGTTTATATTTGCCATAGGAATAAATGATCCCTTTGTGCATTGCAGGTGTTTACAATTTCCTAAGGAATGGAAGATCCCTCTGTTCAATGCAGGTGTTGACCATTACCTAAGGAATGGATGAGCCCTCTGTGCAGTGCAGGTGTTAAGTGTTCCCTAAGGAATCGATGATCCCTCTGTTCAACGCAGGTGTGTACCTTTACCTTGAAAAGGATGATCCCTCTGTTCATTGCAGCTTCTACCTTCACTTAATAAATGGATAATCCCTCTGTTCATTGCAGTTGTTTACAATTACCTAAGAAATGGATGTTCCCTGTGTGCAATGCAGGTGTTTACGTTTACCTGAGGTACGGATGATCCTTCTGGGACAGTCAGGTGTTGACCTTTACCTAAGGATGGATGATCACTCTCTGCAATGTAGGTGTTGACCTTTACCTAAGGAATGGATGATCCCTCTGTGTATTGCAGGTGTTTATATTTCCCTTAGGAATGAATGATACCTCTATGCATTGTAGCTGTTTACAATTTCCTAAGTAATGGAAAATCTCTCTGTTCAATGCAGGTGTTGTCCATTACCTAAGGAATGGATGAGCCCTCTGTTCAATGCAGGTGTTGAGCATCACCTAAGGAATGAATTAGAAGTGCAGTGCAGGGCAGTGCAGGTGTTAACTGTTCCCAAAGGAATCGATGATCCCTCTGTTCAAAGCACGTGTGTACCTTTACCTTGAAAAGGATGATCCCTCTGTTCAATGCAGGTTTCTACCTTCACTTAAGGAATGGATGATCCCCCTGTGGAATGCAGGTGTATACAATTACCTAAGGAATAGATGATTCCTCTGTGCATTGTAGTTGTTTGCATTTACCTTAGGAATGGATGATCCCTCTGTGATTTGCAGGTGTTTACAATTACCTAAGGAACGGATCTTCACTGTGTACAATACAGGTGTTTACCTTTACATAAGGTATGGGTGATCCTTCTGGCCAATCAGGTGTTGACCTTTACCTAAGGAATGGATGAACCCACTGTGCAATGTAGGTGTTGACCTTTACCTAAGGAATGGATGATCCCTCTGTGTATTGCACGTGTTTACCTTTACCGAAGCAATGGATGATCCCTCTGTGCATTGCAGGTGTTTATATTTGCCTTAGGAAAGAATGATCCCTCTGTGCATTGTAAGTGTTGACATTTTCCTAAGGAATGGATGATCCCTCTGTGTATTGCACGTGTTTACCTTTACCTAAGCAATGGATGATCCCTCTGTCCATTGCAGGTGTTTATATTTGCCTTAGGAATGAATGATCCCTCTGTACATTGTAGGTGTTGACCTTCATCTAAGGAATGGATGATCCCTCTGTGAATTGCACGTGTTTACCTTTACCTAAGCAATGGATGATCACTCTGTGCATTGCAGGTGTTTATATTTGCCTTAGGAATGAATGATCCCTCTGTGCATTGTAGGAGTTTACAATGTCCTAAGGAATTTAAGATCCCTCTGTTCAATGCAGGTGTTGACTTTTACCTAAGGAATGGATGATCCCTCTGTGCAGTGCAGGTGTAAACTGTTCCCTAAGGAATCGATGATCCCTCTGTTCCACGCAGGATTCTTCCTTTACTAAAACAATGGATGATCCCTCTCTGCAATGCAGGCGGTTACCATTACCTAAGGCCTGGATGATCCCTCTGTGCATTGCAGGTGTTTACCATTACCTAATTTATGGATGATCCCTCTGGGATTGCAGGTGTTTAATATTACCTAAGGATTGGAAGATCCCTCTGTTCAATGCAGGTTTTTACCTTTACCAAAGGAATGGCTTTTCACTGTGTGAAATGCAGGTGTTACCTTTACATAAATTATGGAGGATCCCTCTGGGCCAGTCAGGTGTTGAACTTTACCTAAGGAATGGATGATCCCTCTGTGCAATGAAGGTGTTGACCTTTACCTAAGGAATGGATGATCCCTCTGTGTATTGAACGTGTTTACCTTTACCTAAGCAATGGATGATCCCTCTGTGCATTGCAGGTGTTTACCATTACCTAAGGAATGCATGATCCCTCTGTGCATTGCAGGTGTTTACATTTACCTTAGGAATGCATGATCCCTCTGTGCATTACAGGTGTTTACAATTACCTAAGGAATGGATGTTCCTGTGGGCAATGCAGGTGTTTACCTTTACATAAGTACACGGATGATCCTTCTGGGCCAGTCAGGTGTTGACTTATACCTAAGGAATGGATGATCCCTCTGTGCAATGTAGGTGTTGACCTTACCTAAGCAATGGATGATCCCTCTGTGTATTGCACGTGTTTACCTTTACTAATCAATGGATGATCCTTCTGTGCATTGTAGCTGTTTATATTTGCCTTAGGAATGAATGATCCCTCTGTGCATTGTAGGTGTTGACCATTACCTAAGGAATGGATGATCCTCTGTGTATTGCACTTGTTTACCTTTATCTAAGGAATGGATGATCCTCTGTGCATTGCAGGTGCTTATATTTGCCTTAGGAATGAAAGATACCTCTGTGCATTGTTGGTGTTTACAATTTCCTAAGGAATGGAAGATCCTCTGTTCAATGCAGGTGTTGACAATTACCTAAGGAATGGATGAGCCCTCTGTGCAGTGCAGGTGTTAACTGTTCCCTAAGGAATCAATGATCCTCTGTTCAACCCAGGTGTGTACCTTTACCTTGAAAGGATGATCCCTCTGTTCTATGCAGGTTTCTTCCTTCACTTAATGAGTGTTTAATCCCCCTGTGAAATGCAGTTGTATACACATACCTAAGTAATAGATGATCTCTCTGTGCATTGTAGGTGTTTGCATTTACCTTAGGAATGGATGATCCCTCTGTGCTTTGTGGATGTTTACAATTACCTAAGGAATGGATGTTCCTGTGTGCAATTCAGGTGTTTACCTTTACAGAAGTTATGGATGATCCTTCTGGGCCAGTCAGGTGTTGACCTTTACCTAAGGAATGGATGATCCCTCTGTGCAATGTAGGTGTTGACTTTTACCCAAGGAATGGATGATCGCTCTGTGCAGTGCAGGTGTTAACTGTTCCCTAAGGAATGGACCATCCTCTGTTCAACGCAGGAATCTTCCATTACTTAAAGAATGGATGATCCTTTCTGCAATGCAGGCGTTTACCATTACCTCAGGACTGGATGATACATCTGTGCATTGCAGGTGATTATCATTACCTAAGGAATGGATGATCCCCCTGTCTATTGCACGTGTTTACCTTTACCTAAGCAATGGATGATCCCTCTGTGCATTGCAGGTGTTTTTATTTGCCATAGGAATGAATGATCCCTCTGTGCATTGTAGGTGTTTACAATTTCCTAAGGAATGGAACATCCCTCTGTTCAATGCAGGTGTTGACAATTACCTAAGGAATGGATGAGACCTCTGTGCAGTGCAGGTGTTAACTGTTCCCTACGGAATCGATGATCCCGCTGTTCAACGCCGTTGTGTACCTTTACCTTGAAAAGGATGATCCCCCTGTTCAAAGCAGGTTTGTACCTTCACTTAAGGAATGGATGATCCCCCTATGCATTGCAGGTGTTTATATTTGCCATAGGAATAAATGATCCCTTTGTGCATTGTAGGGTGTTTACAATTTCCTAAGGAATGGAAGATCCTCTGTTCAATGCAGGTGTTGACCATTACCTAAGGAATGGATGAGCCCTCTGTGCAGTGCAGGTGTTAAGTGTTCCCTAAGGAATCGATGATCCCTCTGTTCAACCCAGGTGTGTACCTTTACCTTGAAAAGGATGATCCCTCTGTTCAATGCAGCTTCTACCTTCACTTAATAAATGGATAATCCCTCTGTTCATTGCAGTTGTTTACAATTACCTAAGGAATGGATGTTCCCTGTGTGCAATGCAGGTGTTTACGTTTACCTGAGGTATGGATGATACTTCTGGGCCAGTCAGGTGTTGACCTTTACCTAAGGAATGGATGATCACTATCTGCAATGTATGTGTTGACCTTTACCTAAGCAATGGATGATCCCTCCGTGCATTGCAGGTGTTTACATTTACCTAATGAACGGATCTTCACTGTGTGCAATACAGCTGTTTACCTTTACATAAGGTATGGGTGATCCTTCTGGGCCAATCCGGTGTTGACCTTTACATAAGGAATGGATGAACCCATTGTGCAATGTAGGTGTTGACCTTTACCTAAGGAATGGATGATCCCTCTGTGTATTGCACGTGTTTATCTTTACCGGAGCAATGGATGATCCCTCTGTGCATTGCAGGTGTTTATATTTGCCTTAGGAATGAATGATCCCTATGTGGATTGTAGGTGTTGACCTTCATCTAAGGAATGTATGATCCCTCTGTGAATAGCACGTGTTTATCTTTACCTAAGCAATGGATGATCACTCTGTGCATTGCATGCGTTTATATTTGCCTTAGAATGAATGATCTCTCTGTGCATTGTAGAAGTTTACAATGTCCTAAGGAATTTAAGATCCCTCTGTTCAATGCAGGTGTTGACTTTTACCTAAGGAATGGATGAGCCCTCTAGGCAGTGCAGGTGTAAACTGTTCCCTAAGGAATCGATGATCCCTCTGTTCAACGCAGGATTCTTCCTTTACTTAAACAATGGATGATCCCTCTCTGCAATGCAGGCGCTTACCATTACCTAAGGACTGGATGATCCCTCTGTGCATTGCAGGTGTTTACCATTACCTAAGGTATGGATGATCCCTCTGGGATTGCAGGTTTTTAATATTACCTAAGGATTGGAAGATCCTTCTGTTCAATGCAGGTTTTTACCTTTACCACAGGAATGGCTCTTCCCTGTGTGAAATGCAGGTGTTACATTTACATAAGGTATGGATGATCCCTCGGGGCCAGTCAGGTGTTGACCTTTACCTAAGGAATGGATGATCCCTCTGTGTATTGAACGTGTTTACCTTTACCTAAGCAATGAATGATCCCTCCGTGCATTGCAGTTGTTTATATATGCGTTAGGAATGAATGGTCCCTGTGTGTATTGTAGGTGTTTACAATTTCCTAAGGAATGGAAGATCCCTCTGTTCAATGCTGGTGTTGACCATTACCTAAGGAATGGATGAGCCCTCTGTGCAGTGCAGGTGTGAACTGTTCCCTAAGGAATCGATGATCCCTCTGTTCAACGCAGGATTCTTCCTTTACTTAAAGAATAGATGATCACTCTCTGGAATGCAGGCATTTAAAATTACCTAAGGACTGGTTGATCCCTCTGTGCATTGCAGGTGTTTACCATTACCTAAGGAATGGATGATCCCTCTGGGCATTGCAGGTGTTTAATATTACCTAAGGATTGGAAGATCCCTCTGTTCAATGCAGGTTTTTCCTTTAACAAAGGAATGGCTCTTCCCTGTGTGAAATGCAGGTGTTACCTTTACATAAGGTATGGATGATCCCTCGGGGCCAGTCAGGTGTTGACCTTTACCTAAGGAATGGATGATCCCTCTGTGCAATGAAGGTGTTGACCTTTACCTAAGGAGTGGATCATCCCTCTGTGCATTGAACGTGTTTACCTTTACCTAAGCAATGGATGATTCCCTGTTCATTGCAGGGTTTGTACCTTGATCCCTGTGTGTATTGTAGGTGTGATCATTTCCTAGGAATGGAAGATTGCATTTGTTCAATGCTGGTGTTGACCATTACCTAAGGAATGGATGATCCCTCTGTGCAGTGCAGGTGTTTACTTTTCCTAAGGAATGGATGATACTTCTGTTCAATGCAGGTGTTTCCTTTACTTAAGGAATGGATGAGGCCCTCTCTGGAATGCAGGTGTTAAGTGTTCCCTAAAGACTGGTTGATCCTCTGTTCATTGCAGGTGTTTACCATTACCTTGAAATGGATGATCCCTCTGTTGCATTGCAGGTGTTTACATTTACTTAAGGAATGGATAATCCCTCTGTGCATTGCAGGTGTTTACAATTACCTAAGAAATGGATGTTCCCTGTGTGCAATGCAGGTGTTTACCTTTACCTAAGGTACGGATGATCCTTCTGGGACAGTCAGGTGTTGACCGCACCTAGGATGGATTATCTCTCTGCAATGTAGGTGTTGACCTTTACCTAAGGAATGGATGATCCTCTGTGTATTGCAGGTGTTTATATTTCCCTTAGGAATGAATGATACCTCTATGCATTGTAGCTGTTTACAATTTCTAAGTAATGGAAAATCTCTCTGTTCAATGCAGGTGTTGTCCATTACCTAAGGAATGGATGAGCCCTCTGTTCAATGCAGGTGTTTGAGCATCACCTAAAGGAATGAATTAGAAGTGCAGTGCAGGGCAGTGCAGGTGTTAACTGTTCCCAAAGGAATGGATGATCCCTCTGTTCAAAGCACGTGTGTGCCTTTACCTTGAAAGGATGATCCCCTCTGTTCAATGCAGGTTTCTACCTTCACTTAAGGAATGGATGATCCCCCTGTGGAATGCAGGTGTATACAATTACCTAAGGAATAGATGATTCCTCTGTGCATTGTAGTTGTTTGCATTTACCTTAGGAATGGATGATCCCTCTGTGATTTGCAGGTGTTTACAATTACCTAAGGAACGGATCTTCACTGTGTACAATACAGGTGTTTACCTTTACATAAGGTATGGGTGATCCTTCTGGCCATTGCAGGTGTTGACCTTTACCTAAGGAATGGATGAACCCACTGTGCAATGTAGGTGTTGACCTTTACCTAAGGAATGGATGATCCTCTGTGTATTGCACGTGTTTACCTTTACCGAAGCAATGGATGATCCCTCTGTGCATTGCAGGTGTTTATATTTGCCTTAGGAAAGAAATGATCCCTCTGTGCATTGTAAGTGTTGACATTTTCCTAAGGGAATGGATGATCCTCTGTGTATTGCACGTGTTTACCTTTACCTAAGCAATGGATGATCCCTCTGTCCATTGCAGGTGTTTTATATTTGCCTTAGGAATGAATGATCCCTCTGTACATTGTAGGTGTTGACCTTCATCTAAGGAATGGATGATCCCTCTGTGAATTGCACGTGTTTTACCTTTACCTAAGCAATGGATGATCACTCTGTGCATTGCAGGTGTTTATATTTGCCTTAGGAATGAATGATCCCTCTGTGCATTGTAGGAGTTTACAATGTCCTAAGGAATTTAAGATCCCTCTGTTCAATGCAGGTGTTGACTTTTACCTAAGGAATGGATGATCCCTCTGTGCAGTGCAGGTGTAAACTGTTCCCTAAGGAATCGATGATCCCTCTGTTCCACGCAGGTTCTTCCTTTACTAAAACAATGGATGATCCCTCTCTCTGCAATGCAGGTAAGTTTACCATTACCTAAGGCCTGGATGATCCTCTGTGCATTGCAGGTGTTTACCATTACCTAATTTATGGATGATCCCTCTGGGATTGCAGGTGTTTAATATTACCTAAGGATTGGAAGATCCCTCTGTTCAATGCAGGTTTTTACCTTTACCAAAGGAATGGCTTTTCACTGTGTGAAATGCAGGTGTTACCTTTACATAAATTATGGAGGATCCCTCTGGGCCAGTCAGGTGTTGAACTTTACCTAAGGAATGGATGATCCCTCTGTGCAATGAAGGTGTTGACCTTTACCTAAGGAATGGATGATCCCTCTGTGTATTGAACGTGTTTACCTTTACCTAAGCAATGGATGATCCCTCTGTGCATTGCAGGTGTTTACATTACCTAGGAATGCATGATCCCTCTGTGCATTGCAGGTGTTTACATTTACCTTAGGAATGCATGATCCCTCTGTGCATTACAGGTGTTTACAATTACCTAAGGAATGGATGTTCCCTGTGGGCAATGCAGGTGTTTACCTTTACATAAGGTACGGATGATCCTTCTGGGCCAGTCAGGTGTTGACTTATACCTAAGGAATGGATGATCCCTCTGTGCAATGTAGGTGTTGACCTTACCTAAGCAATGGATGATCCCTCTGTGTATTGCACGTGTTTACCTTTACTAATCAATGGATGATCCTTCTGTGCATTGTAGCTGTTTATATTTGCCTTAGGAATGAATGATCCCTCTGTGCATTGTAGGTGTTGACCATTACCTAAGGAATGGATGATCCCTCTGTGTATTGCACTTGTTTACCTTTATCTAAGGAATGGATGATCCCTCTGTGCATTGCAGGTGCTTATATTTGCCTTAGGAATGAAAGATACCTCTGTGCATTGTTGGTGTTTACAATTTCCTAAGGAATGGAAGATCCCTCTGTTCAATGCAGGTGTTGACAATTACCTAAGGAATGGATGAGCCCTCTGTGCAGTGCAGGTGTTAACTGTTCCCTAAGGAATCAATGATCCCTCTGTTCAACCCAGGTGTGTACCTTTACCTTGAAAAGGATGATCCCTCTGTTCTATGCAGGTTTCTTCCTTCACTTAATGAGTGTTTAATCCCCCTGTGAAATGCAGTTGTATACACATACCTAAGTAATAGATGATCTCTCTGTGCATTGTAGGTGTTTGCATTTACCTTAGGAATGGATGATCCCTCTGTGCTTTGTGGATGTTTACAATTACCTAAGGAATGGATGTTCCCTGTGTGCAATTCAGGTGTTTACCTTTACAGAAGTTATGGATGATCCTTCTGGGCCAGTCAGGTGTTGACCTTTACCTAAGGAATGGATGATCCCTCTGTGCAATGTAGGTGTTGACTTTTACCCAAGGAATGGATGATCGCTCTGTGCAGTGCAGGTGTTAACTGTTCCCTAAGGAATGGACCATCCCTCTGTTCAACGCAGGAATCTTCCATTACTTAAAGAATGGATGATCCCTTTCTGCAATGCAGGCGTTTACCATTACCTCAGGACTGGATGATACATCTGTGCATTGCAGGTGATTATCATTACCTAAGGAATGGATGATCCCCCTGTCTATTGCACGTGTTTACCTTTACCTAAGCAATGGATGATCCCTCTGTGCATTGCAGGTGTTTTTATTTGCCATAGGAATGAATGATCCCTCTGTGCATTGTAGGTGTTTACAATTTCCTAAGGAATGGAACATCCCTCTGTTCAATGCAGGTGTTGACAATTACCTAAGGAATGGATGAGACCTCTGTGCAGTGCAGGTGTTAACTGTTCCCTACGGAATCGATGATCCCGCTGTTCCAGCGCCGTTGTGTACCTTTACCTTGAAAAGGATGATCCCCCTGTTCAAAGCAGGTTTGTACCTTCACTTAAGGAATGGATGATCCCCCTATGCATTGCAGGTGTTTATATTTGCCATAGGAATAAATGATCCCTTTGTGCATTGTAGGTGTTTACAATTTCCTAAGGAATGGAAGATCCCTCTGTTCAATGCAGGTGTTGACCATTACCTAAGGAATGGATGAGCCCTCTGTGCAGTGCAGGTGTTAAGTGTTCCCTAAGGAATCGATGATCCCTCTGTTCAACCCAGGTGTGTACCTTTACCTTGAAAAGGATGATCCCTCTGTTCAATGCAGCTTCTACCTTCACTTAATAAATGGATAATCCCTCTGTTCATTGCAGTTGTTTACAATTACCTAAGGAATGGATGTTCCCTGTGTGCAATGCAGGTGTTTACGTTTACCTGAGGTATGGATGATACTTCTGGGCCAGTCAGGTGTTGACCTTTACCTAAGGAATGGATGATCACTATCTGCAATGTATGTGTTGACCTTTACCTAAGCAATGGATGATCCCTCCGTGCATTGCAGGTGTTTACATTTACCTAATGAACGGATCTTCACTGTGTGCAATACAGCTGTTTACCTTTACATAAGGTATGGGTGATCCTTCTGGGCCAATCCGGTGTTGACCTTTACATAAGGAATGGATGAACCCATTGTGCAATGTAGGTGTTGACCTTTACCTAAGGAATGGATGATCCCTCTGTGTATTGCACGTGTTTATCTTTACCGGGCAATGGATGATCCCTCTGTGCATTGCAGGTGTTTATATTTGCCTTAGGAATGAATGATCCCTATGTGGATTGTAGGTGTTGACCTTCATCTAAGGAATGTATGATCCCTCTGTGAATAGCACGTGTTTATCTTTACCTAAGCAATGGATGATCACTCTGTGCATTGCATGCGTTTATATTTGCCTTAGAATGAATGATCTCTCTGTGCATTGTAGAAGTTTACAATGTCCTAAGAATTTAAGATCCCCTCTGTTCAATGCAGGTGTTGACTTTTACCTAAGGAATGGATGAGCCCTCTAGGCAGTGCAGGTGTAAACTGTTCCCTAAGGAATCGATGATCCTCTGTTCAACGCAGGATTCTTCCTTTACTTAAACAATGGATGATCCCCTCTCTGCAATGCAGGCGCTTACCATTACCTAAGGACTGGATGATCCCTCTGTGCATTGCAGGTGTTTACCATTACCTAAGGTATGGATGATCCCTCTGGGATTGCAGGTTTTTAATATTACCTAAGGATTGGAAGATCCTTCTGTTCAATACAGGTTTTACCTTTACCACAGGAATGGCTCTTCCCTGTGTGAAATGCAGGTGTTACATTTACATAAGGTATGGATGATCCCTCAGGGACCCAGTCAGGTGTTGACCTTTACCTAAGGAATGGATGATCCCTCTGTGTATTGAACGTGTTTACCTTTACCTAAGCAATGAATGATCCCTCCGTGCATTGCAGTTGTTTATATATCGTTAGGAATGAATGGTCCCTGTGTGTTATTGTAGGTGTTTACAATTTCCTAAGGGAATGGAAGATCCCTCTGTTCAATGCTGGTGTTGACCATTACCTAAGGAATGGATGAGCCCTCTGTGCAGTGCAGGTGTGAACTGTTCCCTAAGGAATCGATGATCCCCTCTGTTCAAGCATGGGATTCTTCCTTTACCAAAGAATAGATGATCACTCTCTGGAATGCAGGCATTTAAAATTACCTAAGGACTGGTTGATCCTCTGTGCATTGCAGGTGTTTACCATTACCTAAGGAATGGATGATCCCTCTGGGCATTGCAGGTGTTTAATATTACCTAAGGATTGGAAGATCCCTCTGTTCAATGCAGGTTTTTCCTTTAACAAAGGAATGGCTCTTCCCTGTGTGAAATGCAGGTGTTACCTTTACATAAGGTATGGATGATCCCTCGGGGCCAGTCAGGTGTTGACCTTTACCTAAGGAATGGATGATCCCTCTGTGCAATGAAGGTGTTGACCTTTACCTAAGGAGTGGATCATCCCTCTGTGCATTGAACGTGTTTACCTTTACCTAAGCAATGGATGATTCCTCCGTGCATTGCAGGCGTTTATATGTGCGTTAGGAATTAATGATCCCTGTGTGTATTGTAGGTGTGTACAATTTCCTAAGGAATGGAAGATCCCTCTGTTCAATGCTGGTGTTGACCATTACCTAAGGAATGGATGAGCCCTCTGTGCAGTGCAGGTGTGAACTTTTCCCTAAGGAATCGATGATACTTCTGTTCAACGCAGGATTCTTCCTTTACTTAAGGAATGGATGATCACTCTCTGGAATGCAGGCGTTTAAAATTACCTAAAGACTGGTTGATCCCTCTGTGCATTGCAGGTGTTTACCATTACCTAAGGTATGGATGATCCCTCTGTGCATTGCAGGTGTTTACATTTACCTTAGGAATGGATGATCCCTCTGTGCATTACAGGTGTTTACAATTACCTAAGGAATGGATGTTCCCTGTGTGCAATGCAGGTGTTTACCTTTACATAAGGTACGGATGATCCTTCTGGGCCAGTCAGGTGTTGACGTTTACCTAAGGAATGGATTATCAATCTGTGCAATGTAGGTGTTGACCTTTACCTAAGGAATGGATTATTCCTCTGTGTATTGCACGTGTTTACCTTTACCTAAGCAATGGATGATCCTTCTGTGCATTACAGGTGCTTATATTTGCCTTAGGAATGAAAGATCCCTCTGTGACTTGTTGGTGTTTACAATTTGCACTTCTTTAAAATTACCTAAGGAATGGATGTTCCCTATGTGCAATGCAGGTGTTTACCTTTACATAACGTATGGATGATCCTCTTGGGCCAGTCACGTGTTGACCTTTACCTAAGGAATGGATGATCCCTCTATGCAATGTAGGTGTTGACCTTTACCTAAGGAATGGATGAGCCGTCTGCGCAGTGCAGGTGTTAACTGTTACCTAAGGAATCGATGATCCCTCTGTTCAACGCAGGTGTTTACCTTTACCTTGAAAAGGATGATGCCTCTGTTCAATGCAGGTTTCTACCTTCACTTAGGAATGGATGATCCCCCTGTGCAATGCAGGTTATACACTTACCTAAGGAATAAATGATCCCTCTGTTCATTGTAGGTGTTTACATTTACCTTAGGAATGGATGAGCCCTCTGTGCAATGTAGGTGTTGACCTTCACCTAAGGAATAGATGATCCCTCTGTGTATTGCACGTCTTTACCTTTACCTAAGCAATGGATTATCCCTCTGTGCATTGCATGTGTTTATATTTGCCTTAGGAATGAATGATCCCTCTGTGCAATGTAGGTGTTGACCTTCACCTAAGGAATGGATGATCCCTCTGTGTATTGCAAGTGTTGACCTTTACCTAAGCAATGGATGATCCCTCTGTGCATTGCAGGTTTTTATATTTGCCTTAGGAATGAATGATCACTCTGTGCATTGTAGGTGTTCCTTAAGTGAAGTTCAAAATCTACATTACACAGAAGGTCATTTATTCCTTAGCTAATGGACAACACCTGCAATGCACAGAGGGATAATTCATTCCTAAGGCAAATATAAACACCTGCAATGCACAGAGGGATCATCCATTCCTTAGGTAAATGTCAATACCTACGATGCACAGAGGGATCATTAATTCCTAGGGCAAATATAAACACCTGCAATGCACAGAGGGATCATCCATTGCTTAGGTAAAGGTAAACACGTGCAATACACAGAGGGATCATCCATTCCTTAGGTAAAGGTCAACACCTCCATTGCACAGAGGGAACATCCATTCCTTAGGTAAAGGTCAACACCTGACTGGCTCAGAAGGATCATCCATACCTTATGTAAAGGTAACACCTGCATTTCAAACAGGGAAGATCCATTCCTTTGGTAAAGGTAAAAACCAGCATTGAACAGAGGGATCTTCCATTCATTAGGAAATTGTAAACACCTACATTGCACAGAGTGAACATTCATTCCTAAGGCAAATATAAACACCTGCAATGCACAGAGGGATCATACATTCCGTAAGCGAAGGTAGAAACATGCATTGAACAGAGGGATCATCCTTTTCAAGCTAAACGAACACACCTGCGTTGAACAGAGGGATCATCGATTCCTTAGGGAACAGTTAACACCTGCACTGCACAGAGGGCTCATCCATTCCTTAGGTAATGGTCAACACCTGCATTGAACAGAGGGATCATCGATTCCTTAGGAAATTGTAAACACCTACAATGCACAGATGGATCATCCATTCTGTAGGTAAAGGTCAACACCTGACTGGCCCAGAAGGATCATCCATACCTTTTGTAAAGGTAAACACCTGCATTGCACACAGGGAACATCCATTTCTTAGGTAATTTTAAACACCTGCAATGCACAGAGGGACTATCCATTCCTAAGGTAATGGTAAACACCTGCAATGCACAGAGGGATCATCCAGTCCTTAGTAATGTTAAACGCCTTCATTGCAGAGAGGGATCATCCATTCTTTAAGTAAAGGAAGAATCCTGCTTTGAACAGAGGGATCATCGATTCCTTAGGGAACAGATAACATCTGCACTGCAGAGAGGGCTCATCCA
This sequence comes from Orientallactaga sibirica, assembly GCA_036365145.1. NCBI lineage: Eukaryota > Metazoa > Chordata > Mammalia > Rodentia > Dipodidae > Orientallactaga > Orientallactaga sibirica. The sequence goes on from JAEOAD010001320.1 coordinate 731,538, forward strand.
TTCCTTAGGTAATGGTCAACACCTGCATTGAACAGAAGGATAATTCATTCCTAAGGCAAATATAAACACCTGCAATGCATAGAGGGATCATCCATTGCTTAGGTAAAGGTCAACACTTGCAATACACAGAGGGATCATCCATTCCTTAGGTGAAGGTAAACACGTGGAATACAGAGAGGGATCATCCATTCCTTAGGTAAACGTCAACACCTACAATGCACAGAGGGATTATCCATTGCTTATGTAAAGGTGACACTTGCATTTCACACAGGTAATATCCATTCCTTTGGAAAAGGTAAAAACCTGCATTGAATAGAGGGATCTTCCTTTCCTTAGGTAATAGTAAACACCTGCAATGCACAGAGGTATCATCCATTGCTAAGGTAAATGTTAACACCTACAATGCACAGAGGGATCATTCATTCCTAAGGCAAATATAAACACCTGCAATGCACAGAGGGATCATCCGTTCCTTAGGTAAAGGTAAAAACCTGCATTGAACAGAGGGATCTTCCTTTCCTTAGGTAATAGTAAACACCTGCAATGCACAGAGGGATCATCATTCCTTAGGTAAAGGTAACACCTGACTGGCCTGGTAGGATCATCCATACCTTATGTAAAGGTAAACACCTGCATTGCACACAGGGAACATCCATTCCTTAGGTAATTGTAAACACCTGCAATGCACAGAGGGATCATCCATTCCTAAAGTAAATGTAAACACCTACAATGCACAGAGGGATCATCTATTCCTTAGGTAAGTGTATACACCTGCATTGCACAGGGGGATAATCCATTCCTTAAGTGAAGGTAGAAACCTGCATTGAACAGAGGGATCATCCTTTTCAAGGTAAAGGTACACACCTGCGTTGAACAGAGGGAACATCGAATCCTTAGGGAACAGTTAACACCTGCACTGCACAGAGGGCTCATCCATTCCTTAGGTAATAGTCAACACGTGCATTGAACAGAGGGATCTTCTATTCCTTAGGAAATTGTAAACACCTACAATGCACAGAGAGCTCATCCATGCTTTAGGTAATGGTCAACACCTGCATTGAACAGAGGGATCTTCCCTTACTTAGGAAATTGTAAACACCTACAATGCACAGAGGGATCATTCATTCCTAAGGCAAATATAAACACCTGCAATGCACAGAGGGATCACCCATTGCTTAGATAAAGGTAAACACGTGCAATACACAGAGGGATCATCCATTCCTTAGGTAAAGGTCAACACCTGAGTGTCCCAGAAGGATCATCCAGACTTATGTAAAGGTAAACAACTGCATTGAACACAGGGAACATCCATTGATTAGGTAATTGTAAATACCTGCAATTCACAGAGGGACCATCCATTGCTTAGGTAAAGGTAAACACGTGGAATAAACAGAGGGATCATCCATTCCTTAGAAAATTGTAAACACCTACAATGCACAGAGGGCTCATCCATTCCTTGGGTAATGGTAAACACCTGCATTGAACTGAGGGATCTTCCATTCCTTAGGAAATTGTAAACACCTAAAATGCACAGAGGGATCATTCATTCTTAAGGCAAATATAAACACCTGCAATGCACAGAGGGATAATCCATTGCTAAGTAAAGGTAAACACGTGCAATACACAGAGGGATCATCGATTCCTTAGGTACAGGTCAACACCTACAATGCACAGAGGGGTCATTCATTCCTAAGGCAAATATAAACACCTGCAATGCACAGAGGGATCATCCATTGCTTAGGTAAAGGTAAACACGTACAATACCCAGAGGGATCATCCATTCCTTAGGTAAAGGTCATCAACTACAATGTACAGAGGGATCATTCATTCCTAAGGCAAATATAAACACCTGCAATGCACAGAGGAATCATTCATTGCTTGGGTAAAGGTAAAAACCTACAATGCACAGAGGGATCATCCATTCCTTATGTGAAGGTAACACCAGCATTTCACACAGGGAATATCCATTCCTATGGAAAAGGTAAAAACCTGCATTGAACAGAGGTATCGTCCATTCCTTAGGTAATAGTAAACACCTGCAATGCCCAGAGGGCTCATCCATTCTTTAGGTAATGGTCAACCCCTGCATTGATCAGAGGGATCTTCCCTTACTTAGGAAATTGTAAACACCTGCAATGCACAGAGGGATCATTCATTCCTAAGGCAAATATAAACACCTGCAATGCACAGAGGGATCATCCATTCCTTAGGTAAAGGTAACACCTGACTGGCCCACAAGGATCATCCATACCTTATGTAAAGGTAAACACCTGCATTGCACGCAAGGAAAATCTGTTCCTTAGGTAATTGTAAACACCTGCAATGCACAGAGGGATCATCCATTCTTAAGGTAAATGTAAACACCTACAATGCACAGAGTTATCATCTATTCCTTAGGTAAGTTTATACACCTCCATTGCACAGGGGGATCATCCATTCCTTAAGTGACGGTAGAAACCTGCATTGAACAGAGGGATCATCTTTTTCAAGGTAAAGGTACACACCTGTGTTGAACAGAGGGATCATCGATGCCTTAGGGAACAGTTAACACCTGCACTGCATAGAGGGCTTATCCATTCCTTAGGTAATGGTCAACGCCAGCATTGAACAGAGGGATCTTCCATTCCTTAGGAAATTGTAAACACCTACAATGCACAGAGGGATCATTCATTCTTAAGTCAAATATAAACACCTGCAATGCACAGAGGGATCATCCATTGCTTAGGTAAAGGTAAACACGTGCAATAAACAGAGGGATCATCCATTCCTTAGGAAATTGTAAACACCTACAATGCGCAGAGGGCTCATCCATTCCTTGGGTAATGGTAAACACCTGCATTGAACTGAGGGATCTTCCATTCCTTGGGAAACTGTAAACACCTACAATGCACAGAGGGATCATTCATTCCTAAGGCAAATATAAACACCTGCCATGCACAGAGGGATCATCCATTGCTTAACTAAAGTTAAACACGTGCAATACACGTAGGGATCATCCATACCTTAGGTACAGGTCAACACCTACAATGCACAGAGGTATCATTCATTCCTAAGGCCAATATAAACACCTGTCATGCACAGAGGGATCATCCATTCCTTAGGTAAAAGTCAACACCTACAATGCACAGAGGGATCATCCATTCCTTATGTAAAGGTAACACCTGCATTTCACACAGGGAATATCCATTCCTTTGGAAAAGGTAAAAATCTGCATTGACCCGAGGGATCTTCCATTCCTTAGGTAATAGTAAACACCTGCAATGCACAGAGGGCTCATCCATTCTTTATTTAATGGTCAACACCTGCATTGAACAGAGGGATCTTCCATTATTTAGGAAATTGTAAACACCTACAATGCACAGAGGGATCATTCATTCCTCAGGCAAATATAAACACCTGCAATGCACAGAGGGATCATCCATAACTTATTTAGAGGTAACACCTGAATTTCACACAGCGATTATCCATTCCTTTGGTAAAGGTAAAAACCTGCATTGAACAGAGTGATCTTCCATTACTTAGGTAATAGTAAACACCTGCAATGGAAAGAGGGATCATCCAGTCTTTAGGTAATGGTAAACGCCTGCACTGCAGAGAGGGATCATCCATTCTTTAAGTAAAGGAAGAATCCTGCGTTGAACAGAGGGATCATCGATTCCTTAGGGAAGAGTTAACACCTCCACTGCACAGAGGGCTCAACCATTCCTTAGGTAATGGTCAACACCTGTACTGAACAGAGGGATATTCCATTCCTTAGGAAATTGTAAACACCAACAATGCACAGAGGGATAATTCATTCCTAAGGCAAATATAAACACCTGCAATGCACAGAGGGGTCATCCATTGCTTAGGAAAAGGTAAACATGTGCAATGCACAAAGGGATCATCCATTCCTTAGGTAAAGGTAACACCTGACTGGCCCAGAAGGATCATCCACAACTTATGTAAAGGTAAACATCTCCATTGCACACAGGGAGCATCCATTCCTTAGGGAATTGTAAACATCTGCAATGCACAGAGGGATCATCCATTCCTAATGTAAATGTAAACACCTACAATGCACAGAGAGATCATCTATTCCTTAGGAAAGTGTATACACCTCCATTGCACAGGGGGATCATCCATTCTTTAAATGAAAGTAGAAACCTGCATTGAACAGAGGGATCATCTTTTTCAAGGTAAAGGTACACACTTCCTTTGAATAGAGAAATCATCGATGCCTTAGGGAACAGTTAACACCTGCACTGCATAGAGGGCTCATCCATTCCTTAGGTAATGGTCAACACCTGTTTTAAACAGAGGGATCTTCCTTTCCTTAGGACATTGTAAACACCTACAATGCACAGAGAGATCATTCATTCCTAAGGCAAATATAAACACCTGCAGTGCACAGATGGATCATCCATTTCTTAGGTAAAGGTAAACACGTGGAATACAGAGAGGGATCATCCATTCCTTAGGTAAAGGTCAACACCTACAATGCACAGAGGGATCATCCATTCCTTATGTAAAGGTAACACCTGAATTTCACACAGGGAATATCCATTCCTTTGGAAAAGGTAAAAACCTGCATTGAACAGAGGGATCTTCCATTCCTTAGGTAATAGTAAACACCTGCAATGCACAGAGGGCTCATCCATTCTTTAGGTAATGGTCAACACCTTCATTGAACAGAGGGATCTTCCATTACTTAGGAAATTGTAAACACCTACAGTGCACAGAGGGATCATTCATTCCTAAGGCAAATATAATCACCGGCAATGCACAAGGCGATCATCCATTGCTTAGGTAAAGGTAAACACGTGCAATACACAGAGGGATCATCCATTCCTTATGTAAAAGTCAACACCTGACTTGCCCGGAAGGATCATCCATACCTTATGTAAAGGTAAACACCTGCATTGCACACAGGGAACATCTATTCCTTAGGTAATATAAACACCTGCAATGCACAGATGGATCATCCATTGCTTAGGTAAAGGTAAACACGTGCAATACACAGAGGGATCATCCATTCCTTAGGTAAAGGTCAACACCTCACAGGCAGAGAAGGATCATCCATACATTATGTAAAGGCAAACACCTGCATTGCACACAGGGAACATCCATTCCTTAGGTAATTGTAAACACCTGCAATGCACAGAGGAATCATCTATTCCTTAGGTAAGTGTATACACTGCATTGCACAGGCGGATCATCCATTCCTTAAGTGAAAGTAGAAACCTGCATTGGACAAAGGGATCATCCTATTCAAGGTAACGGTACATACCTGCGTTGAACAGAGGGATCATCGATTCCTTAGGGAAAAGTTAACACCTGCATTGCACAGAGGGCTCATCCATTCCTTAGGTAATGGACAACACCTGCATTGAACAGAGGGATTTTCCATTCCTTAGGAAATTGAAAACATCTAAAATGCACAGAGGGATCATTCATTCCTAAGGCAAATAGAAACAACTGCAATGCACAGAGGGATCATCCATTCATTAGGTAATGGTGAACACCTGCATTGAACAGAGGGATCTTCCATTCCTTAGGAAATTGTAAACACCTACAATGCACAGAGGGATCATTCATTCCTAAGACAAATATAAACACCTGCAATGCACAGAGGGATCATCCATTGCTTAGGTAAAAGGTAAACACTTGCAATCCACAGAGGATCATCCATTCCTTAGGTAAAGGTCAACACCTACATTGCACAGAGGGATCATTCATTCCTAAGGCAAATATAAACACCTGCAATGCACAGAGGGATCATCCATTGCTTAGGTAATGGTAAACACCTGCAATGCACAGAGGGATGATCCAGTCCTTAGGTAATGGTAAACGCCTGCATTGAAGAGAAGGATCATCCATTCTTTAAGTAAAGCAAGAATGCTGCATTGAACAGAGGGATCATCGATTCCTTAGGGAACAGTTAACACTTGCACTGCAAAGAGGGCTCATCAATTCCTTAGGTAATGGTCAACACCTGCCTTAAACAGAGGGATCTACCATTCCTTAGGAAATTGTAAACACCTACAATGCACAGAGGGATCATTCATTCCTAACGCAAATATAAAAACCTGAAATACACAGAGGGATCATCCATTGCTTAGGTAAAGGTAAACACGCGCAATACACAGAATGATCATTCATTCCTTAGGTAAAGGTCAACACCTACATTGCACAGAGGGATCATCCATTCCTTAGGTAAAGGTCAACAACTGACTGGCCCAGAAGGATCATCCATACCTTATGTAAAGGTAAACGCCTCCAATGCACACAGGGATCACCCATTCCTTAGGTAATTGTAAACACCTGGAATGCACAGAAGGATCATCCATTGCTTAAGTAAAGTTAAACACGTGCAATACACAGAGGGATCATCCGTTCCTTAGGTAAAGGTCAACACTTACAATGCACAGAGAGATCATTCATTCCTAAGGCAAATATAAACACCTGCATTGCACAGAGGGATCATATATTGCTTAGGTAAAGGTAAACACGTGCAATACACAGAGGGATCATCCATTCCTTGGGTAAAGGTCAACGCCTACAATGCCCAGAGGGATCATTCACTCCTAAGGCAAATATAAACACCTGCAATGCACAGAGGGATCATCGATTCCTTAGGGAAAAGTTAACACCTGCATTGCACAGAGGGCTCATCCTTTCCTTAGGTAATAGACAACACCTGCATTGAACAGAGGGATCTTCCATTCCTTAGGAAATTGTAAACATCTTAAATGCACAGAGGGATCATTCATTCCTAAGGCAAATAGAAACACCTACAAGGCACAGAGGGATCATCCATTCATTAGGTAAAGGTCAACACCTGCATTGAACAGAGGGTTCTTCCATTCCTCAGGAAATTGTAAACACCTACAATGCACAGAGGGATCATTCATTCCTAAGGCAAATATAAACACCTGCAATGCACAGGGGGATCATCCATTGCTTAGGTAAAGGTAAACACGTGTAATACACAGAGGGATGATCCAGTCCTTAGGTAATGGTAAACGCCTGCATTGCAGAGAGGGATCATCCATTCTTTAAGTAAAGGAAGAATCCTGCTTTAACAGAGGGATCATCGATTCCTTAGGGAACAGTTAACACTTGCACTGCACAGAGGGCTCATCCATTCCTTAGGTGATGGTCATCACCTGCATTGAAGAGAGGAATCTTCCATTCCTTATGATATTGTAAACACATACAATGCTCAGAGGGATCATTCATTCCTAACGCAAATATAAAAACCTGAAATACACACAGGAATCATCCATTGCTTAGGTAAAGGTAAACACGCCCAATACACAGAATGATCATCCATTACTTAGGTAAAGGTCAATATCTACATTGCACAGAGTGATCTTCCATTGCTTACCTAAAGGTCACCACCTGACTGGCCCAGAAAGATCATCCATACCTTATGTAAAGGTAAACACCTGCATTGCACACAGGGAATATCCATTCCTTAGGTAATTGTAAACACCTGCAAAGCACACAGGGATCATCCATTCCTAACGTAAATGTAAACACCTACAAGGAACAGAGGGATCATCTATTCCTTAGGTAAGTGTATACAACTGCATTCACAGTGGGATCAACCATTCCTTAAGTGAAGGTAGAAACCTGCATTGAACAGAGGGTTCATCCTTTGCAAGTTAAAGGTACACACCTGCGTTGAAAAGAGGGATCATCGATTCCTTAGGGAACAGTTAACACCTCCACTGCAAGAGGACTCAACCATTCCTTAGGTAAGGTTAACACCAGCATTGAACAGAGGGATCTTCCATTCCGTAGGAAAATGTAAACACCTGCAATGCACAGAGTGATATCCAGTCCTTAGGTAATGGTCAACGCCTGCATTGCAGAGAGGGATCATTAATTCTTTGAGTAAAGGAAGAATCCTGCGTTGAACAGAGGGATCATCGATTCCTTAGGGAACAGTTAACACCTGCACTTCATAGAGGGATCATTAATTCCTGAGGCAAATATAAACACCTGCAATGCACAGAGGGATCATATATTGCTTAGGTGAAGGGAAACACGTGCAATACACAGAGGGATCATCCATTCCTTAGGTAAAGGTCAACACCTAAAATGCACAGAGGGATCATTCATTCCTAAGGCAAATGTAAACCCCTGCAATGCACAGAGGGATCATCCATTGCTTAGGTAAAGGTAAAAACGTGAACTACACAGAGGGATCATCCATTTCTTAGGTAAAGGTCAACACCTACATTGCACAGAGGGATCATCTATTCCTTAGGTAAAGGTCAACACCTGACTGGCACAGAATGATCATCCATACCTTATGTAAAGGCAAAGACCTGCATTGCACACAGGCAACGACCATTCCTTCGGTTAATGTAAACACCTACAATGCACAGAGGGATCATTCATTCCTAAGGCAAATATAAACACCTGCAATGCACAGAGGGATCATCCATTGATTAGGTAATGGTCAACAGCTGCATTGAACAAGGGATATACCATTCCTTAGGAAATTGTAAACACCTACAATGCACAGAGGAATCATTCATTCCTAAGGCAAATATAAACACCTGCAATGCACAGAGGGATCATCCATTCCTTTGGTGAAGGTCAACACCTGAGTGGCCCAGAAGGATCATCCATACCTTATGTAAAGGTAAACACCTCCATTGCACACAGGAAACATCCATTCCTTAGGTAATTGTAAACACCTGGAATGCACAGAGGGATCATCCATTGCTTAAGTAAAGGTAAACACGTGCAATACACAGAGGGATCATCCGTTCCTTAGGTAAAGTTCAACACCTACAATGCACAGAGGGATCATTCATTCCTAAGGCAAATATAAACACGTGCAATGTACAGAGGGATCATCCATTGTTTAGGTAAAGGTAAACACGTGCAATACGGAAAGGGATCATCCATTCCTTGGGTAAAGGTCAACACCTACAATGCACAGAGGGATCATTCATACATAAAGCAAATATAAACATCTGCAATGCACAGAGGGATCATCCATTGCTTAGGTAAAGATAAACAAGTGCAATACACAGAGGGATCATCTATTCCTTAGGTAAAGGTCAACACCTACAATGCACAGAGGGATCATTCATTCCTAAGGTAAATATAAACAGCTGCAATGCACAGAGGGATCATCCATTCCTTAGGGAAGAGTTAACGCCTGCACTGCACAGAGGGCTCATCCTTTCCTTAGGTAATGGTCCACACCTGCATTGAACAGAGGGATCTTCCATTCCTTAGGAAATTGTAAACACCTACAATGCACAGAGGGATCATTCATTCCTAAGGCAAATATAAACACCTGCAATGCACAGAGGGTTCATCCATTCCTTAGGTAAAGGTCAAAACCTACAATGCAAAGAGGGATAATTCATTCCTAAGGCAAATATAAACACCTGCATTGCACAGAGCGATCATCGATTGGTTAGGTAAAGTTAAACACGTGCAAAACACAGAGGGATCATCCATTCCTTAGGTAAAGGTCAACACCTACAATGCACAGAGGGATGATTCATTCCTAAGGCAAATATAAACACAAGTAATGAACAGAGGCATCATCCATTGCTTAGGTAATGGTCAACACCTGCATTGAACAGAGGGATCTTCCATTCCTTAGGAAATTGTAAACACCTAAAATGCACAGAGGGATAATTCATTCCTAAGTCAAATATAAACACCTGCAATGCACAGAGGGATCATCCATTGCTTAGGTAATGGTCAACAGCTGCATTGAAAAGAGTTATCTTCCATTCCTTAGGAAATTGTAAACACCTACAATGCACAGAGGAATCATTCATTCCTAAGGCAAATATGAACACCATCAATGCACAGAGGGATCATCCAATGCTAAGGTAAAGGTCAACACCTTCATTGCACAGAGGGATCATCCATTCCTTATGTAAAGATCAACACCTGACTGGCCCAGAAGGATCATCTATACCTTATGTAAAGGCAAACACCTCCATTGCACACAGAGAACATCCATTCCTTAGGTAATTGTAAACACCTGGAATGCACAGAGGGATCATCCGTTCCTTAGGTAAAGGTAAACACCTACAATGCACAGAGGGATCATTCATTCCTAAGGCAAATATAAACACCTGCAATGCACAGAGGGATCATCCATTGCTTAGGTAAAGGTAAACACGTGCAATACACAGAGGCATCATCCATTCCTTGGGGAAAGGTCAACACCTACAATGCACAGAGGGATCATTCATTCCTAAGGCAAATATAAACACCTGCAATGCAGAGAGAGATCATCCATTGCTTAGGTAAAGGTAAACACGTGCAATACACAGAGGGATCATCCATTCCTTAGGTAAAGGTCAACACCTGCATTGCACAGAGGGATCATCCATTCCTTAGGTAAAGGTCAACAGTTCACTGGCAGAGAAGGATCATCCATACATTATGTAAAGGCAAACACCTGCATTGCACACAGGGAACATCCATTCCTTAGGTAATTGTAAACACCTCCAATGCACAGAGTGATCATCCATTCCTAAGGTAAATGTAAACACCTATAAAGCACAGAGGGATCATCTATTCCTTAGGTAAGTGTATACACCTGCATTGCACAGGGGCATCATTGATTCCTTAAGTGAAGGCAGAAGCCTGCATTGAACAAAGGGATCATCCTATTCAAGGTAAAGGTACACACTTGCGTTGAACAGAGGGATGATAGATTCCTTGGGGAAAAGTTAACACCTGCATTGCACAGAGGGCTCATCCATTCCTTACATAATGGACAACACCTGCGTTGAACAGAGGGATCTTCCATTCCTTAGGAAATTGTAAACACCTACAATGCACAGAGGGATCATTCATTCCTAAGGCAAATATAAACACTTGCAATGCACAGAGGGATCATCCATTCCTTAGGTAAAGGTCAACAACTACAATGCGCAGAGGATCATTAATTCCTAAGGCAAATATAAACACCTGCAATGCACATAACGATCATCCATTGGTTAGGTAATGGTAAACACGTGCAATACACAGAGGTATCATCCATTCCTTAGGTAAAAGGTAAATACATGCAATACACAGAGGGATCATCCATCCTTAGGTAAAGGTCAACACCTCACTGGCAGAGAAGGATCATCCATACATCATGTAAAGGCAAACACCTGCATTGCACACAGGAACATCCATTCCTTAGGTAATTGTAAACACCTCCAATGCACAGAGCGATCATCCATCCCTAAGGTAAATGTAAACACCTACAATGCACAGAGGGATCATCTATTCCTTAGGTAAGTGTATACACCTGCATTGCACAGGCGGATCATCCATTCCTTAAGTGAAGGTAGAAACCTGCATTGAATTAAGGGATCATCCTATTCAAGGTAAAGGTACACACCTGCGTTGAACAGAGTGCTCATCCTTTCCTTAGGTAATGGACAACACCTGCATTGAACAGAGGGATCTTCCATTCCTTAGGAAATTGTAAACACCTACAATGCACAGAGGGATCATTCATTCCTAACGCTAATATAAAAACCTGAAAATCACAGAGGGATCATCCATTGCTTAGGTAAAGGTAAACACGTGCAATACACAGAATGATCATTCATTCCTTAGGTAAAGGTCAACATCTACATTGCACAGATGGATCATCCATAACTAAGGTAAAAGTATACACATACAATGCACAGAGGTATCATCTATTCCTTAGGGTAAGTGTATACACCTGCATTGCACAGGGGGATCATCCATTCCATAAGTGAAGGTAGAAACCTGCATTGAACAGAGGGATCACCCTTTTCAAGGTAAAGGTACACACCTCCGTTGAACAGAGGGATCATCCATTCCTTAGGGACCAGTTAACACCTGCACTGCACAGAGGGCTCATCCATTCCTTAGTTAATGGTCAACACCTGCATTGAACATAGGGATCTTCAATTCCTTAGGAAATTGTAAACGCCTACAATTTACAGAGGGATCATCCATTCCTTAGGTAAATGAAAACACCTACAATGCACAGAGGGATCACTCATTCCTAAGGCAAATTTAAACACCTGCAAAGCACAGAAGGATTATCCATTGCTTCAGTAAAGGTAAACACGTGCAAACCACAGAGGGATCAGCCATTCCTTAGGTAAAGGTCAACACCTACATTGCACCGAGGGATATTTCATTCCTTAGGTAAAGGTCAACGGCTGACTGTCCCAGAAGAATCATCCATACCTTATGTAAAGGTAAACACCTGCATTGCACACCGGGAACATCCATTCCTTAGGTAATTGTAAACACCTGCAATACACAGAGGGATCATCCATTCCTAAGGTAAATGTAAACACCTACAATGCACAGAGGGATCATCTATTCCTTAGGTAAGTGTATACACCTGCATTGCACAGGGGGATCATCCATTCCTTAAGTGAAGGTAGAAACCTGCATTGAACAGAGGGATCATCCTTTTCAAGGTAAAGGTACACACCTGCGTTGAACAGAGGATCATCCATTCCTTAGGAACAGTTAACACCTGCACTGGACAGAGGGCTCATCCATTCCTTATGTAATGGTCAAGACCTGCATTGAACAGAGGGATCTTCCATTCCTTAGGAAATTGTAAACACCTAAAATGCACAGAGGGATCATTCATTCCTAAGGCAAATATAAACACCTGCAAGGCACAGAGAGATCATCCATTGCATAGGTAAAGGTAAACACGTGCAAGACAAAGAGGGATTATCCATTCGTTAGGTAAAGGTCAACAACTACAATGCAGAGAGGAACCATTCATTCCTAAGGCAAATATAAACACCTGCAATGTACAGAGGGATCATCCGTTCCTTAGGTAAAGGTAAACACGTGCAATACACAGAGGGATCATCCATTCCTTAGGTAAAGGTCAACACCTATATTGCACAGAGGGATCATCCATTCATTAGGTAAAGGTCAACACCTGACTCTCCCAGAAGGATCATCCATACCTTATGTAAAGGTAAACACCTGCATTGCACACAGGGAACATCCATTCCTTTGGTAATTGTAAACACCTGCAATGCACAGAGGGATCGTCCAGTCTTTAGGTAATGGTAAATGCCTGCATTGCACACAGGGAACATCAGTTCCTTAGGGAATTGTAAACACCTGCAAGGCAAAGAGGGACTATCCAGTGCTTAGGTAAAGTTAAACGCCAGAATTGTAGAGAGGGATCATCAATTCTTTAAGAAAAGGAAGAATCCTGCGTTGAACAGAGGGATCTTCGATTCCTTAGGGAACAGTTAACACCTCCACTGCACAGACGGCTCATCCATTCCTTAGGTAATGGTCAACACCTGCATAGAACAGAGGGATCTTCCATTCCTTAGGAAATTGTAAACACCTAAAATGCACAGAGTGATCATTCATTCCTAAGGCAAATATAAACACCTGCAATGCACAGAGGGATCATCCATTGATTAGGTAATGGTAAACACGTGCAATACACAGAGGGATCATCCATTCCTTAGGTAATGGTGAACGCCTGCATTGCAGAAAGGGATCATCCATTCTTTAAGTAAAGGAAGAATCCTGCGTTGAACAGAGGGATCATCGATTCCGTAGGGAACAGTTAACACCTGCACTGCACAGAGGGCTCATCCATTCCTGACGTAATGGTCAACACCTGCATTGAACAGAGGGATCTTCCATTCCTTAGGAAATTGTAAACACCTACAATGCACAGAGGGATCATTCATTCCTAAGGCAAATATAAACACCTGCAATGCACAGAGGAATCATCCATTGCATAGGTAAAGGTAAACACGTGCAATACACAGAGGGTTCATCCATTCCTTAGGTAAAGGTCAACACCTACAATGAACAGAGGGATCATTCATTCCTAAGGCAAATATAAACACCTGCATTGCACAGAGGGATCATCCATTGTTTAGGTAATGTTAAACACCTGCAATGCACAGAGTTATCATCCATTGCTTAGGTAAAGGTAAACATGTGCAATACACAGAAAGATCATCCATTCCTTAGGTAACAGTCAAAACTACAATGCACACAGGAACATTCATTCCTAAGGCAAATATAAACACCTGCAATGCATAGAGGATCATCCATTGCTTAGGTAAAGGTAAACAGGTGTAATAAACAGAGGGATCCTACATTCCTTGGGTAAAGGTCAACACCTAAAATGCACAGATGGATCATGCATTTCCTTAGGTAAAAAGGTAAACACGTTCAATATACAGAGGGATCATCCATTCCTCAGTTGAAGGTCAACACCTACAATGAACAGAGGGATCATATATTCCTTAGGTAAGTGTATACACCTGCATTGCACAGGGGGATCATCCACTCCTTCAGTGAAGGTAGAAACCTGCATTGAACAGAAGGATCATTCTTTTCAAGGTAAAGTACACACCTGCGTTGAACAGAGGGATCATCGATTCCTTAGGGAACAGTTAACACCTGCACTGCACAGAGGGCTCATAAATTCCTTAGGTAATGGTCAACACCTGCATTGAGCAGAGGGATCTTCCATTCCATAGGAAACTGTAAACAACTACAATGCCCAGAGGGATAATTCATTCCTAAGGCAAATATAAACACCTGCAATGCACACAGAGGATCATCAATTGCTTAGGTAAAGGTAAACAAGTGCAATACACAGAGGATCATACATTCCTTAGTAAATGGTCAACACCTATATTGCACAGAGGATCATCCATTCCTTAGGTAAAGGTTAACACCTGACTTGCCCAGAAGGATCATCCATACCTTATGTAAACGTAAACACCTGCATTGCACACAGGGACCATCCATTCGTTAGGTAATTGTAAAACACCTGCAATGCAAGAGGATCATCCAGTCCTTAGGTAATGGTACACGCCTGCATTGCACAGAGGGAACATCCATTCCTTAGGTAATTGTAAACACCTGCAAGGCATAGAGGGATCATCCAGTCCTTAGGTCAAGTTAAAAAACCTGCATTGCGCTGAGGATCATCCATTCCTTAAGTAACTCTAAAGAGCTGCATTGAACAGAGATCATCTATTCCTTTAGGAAAAAATCAACACCTGCATTGCACAGAGGGATAATCCATTCCTTAGGTAAAGGTAAACACGATGCATACACACAGGGGATCATCCATTCCTTAGGTAATGGTCAACACCTACAATGCACAGAGGATCATCTATTCTTTGGGTAAGTGTATACACCGACATTGCACAGGATCATCCATTCCAGGGGTAATGGTCAACACCTGCATTGAACAGAGGATCTTCCATTCCTTAGGAAAAGAAAGCACCTGCACAATGCACAGAGTGATCATTCATTCCTAAGGCAAATATAAACACCTGAAATGCACAGAGGATCATCCATTGCTTTGGTAATGTTAAACACCTGCAAAGCACAGAGGGATCATCCAGTCCTTAGGTAATGGTAAACACCTGCATTGCACAGAGGGATCATCCATTCTTTACTTATAAAGAAGAATCCTGCGTTGAACAGAGGATCATCGATTCCTTAGGGAACATTTAACACCTGCCACTGCACAGAGGGCTCATCCATTCCTTAGATAATGGTCAAGACCTGCATTGAACAGAGGGATCTTCCATTCCTTAGGTAAATTGTAAACACCAGACAATGCACAGAGGATCATTCAATCCTAAGGCAAATATAAACACCGACAATGCACAGAGGATAATCAATTGCTTAGGTAAAGGTAAACACGTGCAATACAGAGGTTCATCCATTCCTTAGGTAAAGGTAAACAAGTGCAATGCACAGAGGGATCATCCATTCCTTAGGTAAAGGTCAACACCTACATTGCACAGAGGGATCATCCATTCCATTGATAATTGTCAACACCTGTCCTGCCCAAGAGGATCATCCATTCATTATGTACAGGTAAACACCTGCATTGCACACAGGAAAATCCATTCGTTTTGTTAAGGTCAATTCCTGCAATGCACAGAGGGATCATCCATTCCTAAGGTAAATATAAACACCTACAATGCACAGAGGATCATCCATTCCTTAGGTAAGTGTATTCACCTGTATTGCACAGGGGATCATCCATTCCTTAAGTGAAGGTAAAACCTGCATTGAGCAGAGGATCATCCTTTTCCTTAGGTAAAAGTCAACATCCTACGTTGAACAGAGGATCATCCATTCCTTAAGGGAACAGTTAACACCTCCACTGCACAGAGGGCTCATCCATTGTTTAGGTAATGGCCAACACCTGCATTGAACAGAGGGATCTTTCATTCCTTAGGAAATTGTCAACATCTACAATGCACAGAGGTATCATTCATTCCTAAGGCAAATATAAACATCTGCAATGCACAGAGGGATCATCCATTGCTTAGGTAAAGATAAACAAGTGCAATACACAGAGGGATCATCCATTCCTTAGGTAAAGGTCAACACCTACAATGCACAGAGGGATCATTCATTCCTAAGGTAAATATAAACACCTGACTAGCACAGAAGGATCATCCATACCTTAGGGAAGAGTAAACACCTGCATTGCACAGAGGGAACATCCATTCATTAGGTAATTGTAAACACCTGCAATGCACAGAGGATCATCATTCCTAAGATAAATGTAAACATTCAATGCACAGAGGAAATTCCTTAGGTAGTGTAAACACCATTGGAGCGAATCCTTTTGTACACACCTGCGTTGAACAGAGGGATCATTCATTCCTAAGGCAAATATAAACACCTGCAATGCATAGGGGTTCATCCATTCCTGAGGGTAATGGTAAAGAGTGATCTTCATTCCTTAGGAAATGCACCCTACAATGCAGAGGGATAATTCATTCCTACAGCAAATATAAACACCTGCATTGCACAGAGGATCATCCATTGGTTAGGTAAAGTTTAAACACGTGCAAAACACAGAGGATCATCCATTCCTTAGGTAAAGGTCAACACCTACAATGCACAGAGGGATGATTCATTCCTAAGGCAAATATAAACACAAGTAATGAACAGAGGCATCATCCATTGCTTAGGTAATGGTCAACACCTGCATTGAACAGAGGGGATCTTTCCATTCCTTAGGAAATTGTAAACACCTAAAATGCACAATGGGATAATTCATTCCTAAGTCAAATATAAACACCTGCAATGCACAGAGGATCATCCATTGCTTAGGTAATGGTCAACAGCTGCATTGAAAAGAGTTATCTTCCATTCCTTAGGAAATTGTAAACACCTACAATGCACAGAGGAATCATTCATTCCTAAGGTAAATATGAACACCATCAATGCACAGAGGGATCATCCAATGCTAAGGTAAAGGTCAACACCTTCATTGCACAGAGGATCATCCATTCCTTATGTAAAGATCAACACCTGACTGGCCCAGAAGGATCATCTATACCTTATGTAAAAGGCAAACACCTCCATTGCACACAGAGAACATCCATTCCTTAGGTAATTGTAAACACCTGGAATGCACAGAGGGATCATCCGTTCCTTAGGTAAAGGTAAACACCTACAATGATCATCCGTTCAGAGGAGGATCATTCATTCCTAAGGCAAATATAAACACCTGCAATGCACAGAGGGATCATCCATTGCTTAGGTAAAGGTAAACACGTGCAATACACAGAGGCATCATCCATTCCTTGGGAAAGGTCAACACCTACAATGCACAGAGGATCATTCATTCCTAAGGCAAATATAAACACCTGCAATGCAGAGAGAGATCATCCATTGCTTAGGTAAAGGTAAACACGTGCAATACACAGAGGGATCATCCATTCCTTAGGTAAAGGTCAACACCTGCATTGCACAGAGGGATCATCCATTCCTTAGGTAAAGGTCAACAGTTCACTGGCAGAGAAGGATCATCCATACATTATGTAAAGGCAAACACCTGCATTGCACACAGGGAACATCCATTCCTTAGGTAATTGTAAACACCTCCAATGCACAGAGTGATCATCCATTCCTAAGTTAAATGTAAACACCTATAAAGCACAGAGGATCATCTATTCCTTAGGTAAGTGTATACACCTGCATTGCACAGGGCATCATTGATTCCTTAAGTGAAGGCAGAAGCCTGCATTGAACAAAGGGATCATCCTATTCAAGATAAAGGTACACACTTGCGTTGAACAGAGGGATGATAGATTCCTTGGGGAAAAGTTAACACCTGCATTGCACAGAGAGGGCTCATCCATTCCTTACATAATGGACAACACCTGCGTTGAACAGAGGGATCTTCCATTCCTTAGGAAATTGTAAACACCTACAATGCACAGAGGGATCATTCATTCCTAAGGCAAATATAAACACTTGCAATGCACAGAGGGATCATCCATTCCTTAGGTAAAGGTCAACAACTACAATGCGCAGAGGGATCATTAATTCCTAAGGCAAATATAAACACCTGCAATGCACATAACGATCATCCATTGGTTAGGTAATGGTAAACACGTGCAATACACAGAGGTATCATCCATTCCTTAGGTAAAGGTAAATACATGCAATACACAGAGGGATCATCCATCCTTAGGTAAAGGTCAACACCTCACTGGCAGAGAAGGATCATCCATACATCATGTAAAGGCAAACACCTGCATTGCACACAGGGAACATCCATTCCTTAGGTAATTGTAAACACCTCCAATGCACAGAGCGATCATCCATCCCTAAGGTAAATGTAAACACCTACAATGCACAGAGGGATCATCTATTCCTTAGGTAAGTGTATACACCTGCATTGCACAGGCGGATCATCCATTCCTTAAGTGAAGGTAGAAACCTGCATTGAATTAAGGGATCATCCTATTCAAGGTAAAGGTACACACCTGCGTTGAACAGAGTGCTCATCCTTTCCTTAGGTAATGGACAACACCTGCATTGAACAGAGGGATCTTCCATTCCTTAGGAAATTGTAAACACCTACAATGCACAGAGGGATCATTCATTCCTAACGCTAATATAAAAACCTGAAAATCACAGAGGGATCATCCATTGCTTAGGTAAAGGTAAACACGTGCAATACACACAGAATGATCATTCATTCCTTAGGTAAAAGGTCAACATCTACATTGCACAGATGGATCATCCATAACTAAGGTAAAAGTATACATACAATGCACAGAGGTATCATCTATTCCTTAGGTAAGTGTATACACCTGCATTGCACAGGGGGATCATCCATTCCATAAGTGAAGGTAGAAACCTGCATTGAACAGAGGGATCACCCTTTTCAAGGTAAAGGTACACACCTCCGTTGAACAGAGGGATCATCCATTCCTTAGGACCAGTTAACACCTGCACTGCACAGAGGGCTCATCCATTCCTTAGTTAATGGTCAACACCTGCATTGAACATAGGGATCTTCAATTCCTTAGAAATTGTAAACGCAATTTACAATTTACAGGAGGATCATCCATTCCTTAGGTAAATGAAAACACCTACAATGCACAGAGGATCACTCATTCCTAAGGCAAATTTAAACACCTGCAAAGCACAGAAGGATTATCCATTGCTTCAGTAAAGGTAAACACGTGCAAACCACAGAGGATCAGCCATTCCTTAGGTAAAGGTCAACACCTACATTGCACCGAGGGATATTTCATTCCTTAGGTAAAGGTCAACGGCTGACTGTCCCAGAAGAATCATCCATACCTTATGTAAAGGTAAACACCTGCATTGCACACCGGGAACATCCATTCCTTAGGTAATTGTAAACACCTGCAATACACAGAGGGATCATCCATTCCTAAGGTAAATGTAAACACCTACAATGCACAGAGGGATCATCTATTCCTTAGGTAAGTGTATACACCTGCATTGCACAGGGGGATCATCCATTCCTTAAGTGAAGGTAGAAACCTGCATTGAACAGAGGGATCATCCTTTTCAAGGTAAAGGTACACACCTGCGTTGAACAGAGGGATCATCCATTCCTTAGGGAACAGTTAACACCTGCACTGGACAGAGGGCTCATCCATTCCTTATGTAATGGTCAAGACCTGCATTGAACAGAGGGATCTTCCATTCCTTAGGAAATTGTAAACACCTAAAATGCACAGAGGATCATTCATTCCTAAAGGCAAATATAAACACCTGCAAGGCACAGAGAGATCATCCATTGCATAGGTAAAGGTAAACACGTGCAAGACAAAGAGGGATTATCCATTCGTTAGGTAAAGGTCAACAACTACAATGCAGAGAGGAACCATTCATTCCTAAGGCAAATATAAACACCTGCAATGTACAGAGGATCATCCGTTCCTTAGGTAAAGGTAAACACGTGCAATACACAGAGGATCATCCATTCCTTAGGTAAAAGGTCAACACCTATATTGCAGAGAGGATCATCCATTCATTAGGTAAAGGTCAACACCTGACTCTCCCAGAAGGATCATCCATACCTTATGTAAAGGTAAACACCTGCATTGCACACAGGGAACATCCATTCCTTTGGTAATTGTAAACACCTGCAATGCACAGAGGATCGTCCAGTCTTTAGGTAATGGTAAATGCCTGCATTGCACACAGGGAACATCAGTTCCTTAGGGAATTAATAAACACCTGCAAGGCAAAGAGGACTATCCAGTGCTTAGGTAAAAGTTAAACGCCAGAATTGTAGAGAGGATCATCAATTCTTTAAGAAAAGGAAGAATCCTGCGTTGAACAGAGGGATCTTCGATTCCTTAGGGGAACAGTTAACACCTCCACTGCACAGACGGCTCATCCATTCCTTAGGTAATGGTCAACACCTGCATAGAACAGAGGGATCTTCCCATTCCTTAGGAAATTGTAAACACCTAAAATGCACAGAGTGATCATTCATTCCTAAGGCAAATATAAACACCTGCAATGCACAGAGGATCATCCATTGATTAGGTAATGGTAAACACGTGCAATACACAGAGGGATCATCCATTCCTTAGGTAATGGTGAACGCCTGCATTGCAGAAAGGGATCATCCATTCTTTAAGTAAAGGAAGAATCCTGCGTTGAACAGAGGGATCATCGATTCCGTAGGGAACAGTTAACACCTGCACTGCACAGAGGGCTCATCCATTCCTGACGTAATGGTCAACACCTGCATTGAACAGAGGGATCTTCCATTCCTTAGGAAATTGTAAACACCTACAATGCACAGAGGATCATTCATTCCTAAGGCAAATATAAACACCTGCAATGCACAGAGGAATCATCCATTGCATAGGTAAAGGTAAACACGTGCAATACACAGAGGGTTCATCCATTCCTTAGGTAAAGGTCAACACCTACAATGAACAGAGGGATCATTCATTCCTAAGGCAAATATAAACACCTGCATTGCACAGAGGGATCATCCATTGTTTAGGTAATGTTAAACACCTGCAATGCACAGAGTTATCATCCATTGCTTAGGTAAAGGTAAACATGTGCAATACACAGAAAGATCATCCATTCCTTAGGTAACGGTCAAAACTACAATGCACACAGGGAACATTCATTCCTAAGGCAAATATAAACACCTGCAATGCATAGAGGGATCATCCATTGCTTAGGTAAAGGTAAACAGGTGTAATAAACAGAGGGATCCTACATTCCTTAGGTAAAGGTCAACACCTAAAATGCACAGATGGATCATGCATTCCTTAGGTAAAGGTAAACACGTTCAATATACAGAGGGATCATCCATTCCTCAGTTGAAGGTCAACACCTACAATGAACAGAGGGATCATATATTCCTTAGGTAAGTGTATACACCTGCATTGCACAGGGGGATCATCCACTCCTTCAGTGAAGGTAGAAACCTGCATTGAACAGAAGGATCATTCTTTTCAAGGTAAAGTACACCTGCGTTGAACAGAGGATCATCGATTCCTTAGGGAACAGTTAACACCTGCACTGCACAGAGGGCTCATAAATTCCTTAGGTAATGGTCAACACCTGCATTGAGCAGAGGGATCTTCCATTCCATAGGAAACTGTAAACAACTACAATGCCCAGAGGGATAATTCATTCCTAAGGCAAATATAAACACCTGCAATGCACAGAGGGATCATCAATTGCTTAGGTAAAGGTAAACAAGTGCAATACACAGAGGGATCATACATTCCTTAAGTAAAGGTCAACACCTATATTGCACAGAGGGATCATCCATTCCTTAGGTAAAGGTTAACACCTGACTTGCCCAGAAGGATCATCCATACCTTATGTAAACGTAAACACCTGCATTGCACACAGGGACCATCCATTCGTTAGGTAATTGTAAACACCTGCAATGCAAAGAGGGATCATCCAGTCCTTAGGTAATGGTACACGCCTGCATTGCACACAGGGAACATCCATTCCTTAGGTAATTGTAAACACCTGCAAGGCATAGAGGGATCATCCAGTCCTTAGGTCAAGTTAAAAACCTGCATTGCGCTGAGGGATCATCCATTCCTTAAGTAACTCTAAAGAGCTGCATTGAACAGAGAGATCATCTATTCCTTAGGTAAAAATCAACACCTGCATTGCACAGAGGGATAATCCATTCCGTAGGTAAAGGTAAACACGTGCATACACACAGGGATCATCCATTCCTTAGGTAATGGTCAACACCTACAATGCACAGAGGGATCATCTATTCTTTGGGTAAGTGTATACACCGACATTGCACAGGGGGATCATCCATTCCTTAGGTAATGGTCAACACCTGCATTGAACAGAGGGATCTTCCATTCCTTAGGAAATTGAAAGCACCTACAATGCACAGAGTGATCATTCATTCCTAAGGCAAATATAAACACCTGAAATGCACAGAGGGATCATCCATTGCTTTGGTAATGTTAAACACCTGCAAAGCACAGAGGGATCATCCAGTCCTTAGGTAATGGTAAACGCCTGCATTGCAGAGAGGTATCATCCATTCTTTACTTATAAGAAGAATCCTGCGTTGAACAGAGGGATCATCGATTCCTTAGGGAACATTTAACACCTGCCACTGCACAGAGGGCTCATCCATTCCTTAGATAATGGTCAAGACCTGCATTGAACAGAGGGATCTTCCATTCCTTAGGAAATTGTAAACACCTACAATGCACAGAGGGATCATTCAATCCTAAGGCAAATATAAACACCGACAATGCACAGAGGGATAATCAATTGCTTAGGTAAAGGTAAACACGTGCAATACAGAGAGGGTTCATCCATTCCTTAGGTAAAGGTAAACAAGTGCAATACACAGAGGGATCATCCATTCCTTAGGTAAAGGTCAACACCTACATTGCACAGAGGGATCATCCATTCCATTGATAAAGGTCAACACCTGTCCTGCCCAAGAGGATCATCCATACATTATGTACAGGTAAACACCTGCATTGCACACAGGGAAAATCCATTCGTTTTGTTATTGTAAATTCCTGCAATGCACAGAGGGATCATCCATTCCTAAGGTAAATATAAACACCTACAATGCACAGAGGGATCATCTATTCCTTAGGTGAGTGTATTCACCTGTATTGCACAGGGGGATCATCCATTCCTTAAGTGAATTAGAAACCTGCATTGAGCAGAGGGATCATCCTTTTCAAGGTAAAGTTACACATCTGCGTTGAACAGAGGGATCGTCCATTCCTTAGGGAACAGTTAACACCTCCACTGCACAGAGGGCTCATCCATTCCTTAGGTAATGGCCAACACCTGCATTGAACAGAGGGATCTTTCATTCCTTAGGAAATTGTAAACATCTACAATGCACAGAGGTATCATTCATTCCTAAGGCAAATATAAACACCTGCAATGCACAGAGGGATCATCCATTGCTTAGGTAAATGTAAACACGTGCAATACACAGAGGGATCATCCATTCCTTAGGTAAAGGTCAACACCTACATTGCACAGAGGGATCATCCATTCCTTAGGTAAAGGTCAACACCTGACTAGCCCAGAAGAATCATCCATACCTTATGTAAAGGTAAACACCTGCATTGCACACAGGGAACATCCATTCATGAGGTAATTGTAAACACCTGCAATGCACAGAGGGATCATCCATTCCTAAGATAAATGTAAACACCTACAATGCACAGAGGGATCATCTATTCCTTAGGTAAGTGTATACACCTGCATTGGAGAAGGCGATCATCCTTTTCAAGGTAAAGGTACACACCTGCGTTGAACAGAATGATTATCGATTCCTTAGGGAAGAGATAACACCTGCACTGCATAGAGGGCTCATCCATTCCTGAGGTAATGGTCAACACCTGCATTGAACAGAGTGATCTTCCATTCCTTAGGAAAATTTAAACACCTACAATGCACAGAGGGATAATTCATTCCTACAGCAAATATAAACACCGGCAATATACAGAGGGATCATCCATTGCTAGGTAAATTTAAACACGTGGAATACATAGAGGGATCATTCATTCCTTAGGTAAAGGTCAACACCTACATTGCACAGAGGAATCATCCTTTTCATAGGTAAAGGTCAACACCTGACCTGCCCAGAAGGATCATCCATACCTTATGTACCGGTAAACACCTGCATTGCACACAGGGAACAACCATTCCTTAGGTAATTGTAAACACCTGCAAAGCCCAATGGAATCATCCATTCCTAAGGTAAATGTAAACACCTACAATGCACAGAGGGATCATCTATTCCTTAGGTAAATGTATACACCTGCATTGCACAGGGGTATCATCCATTCCTTAAGTGAAGGTAGAAACCTGCATTGAACACAGGAATCATCCTTTTCAAGGTAAAGGTATACACCTGCGTTGAACAGAGGGATCATCAAATCCTTAGGGAATAGTTAACGTCGGCACTGCACAGAGGGCTCATCCATTCCTTAGGCAATGGTCAACACCTGCATTGAACATATGGATCTTCCATTCCTTAGGAAATTATAAACACCTGCTATGCACAGAGGGAACACCCATTGCTTAGGTAAAGGTAAACACGTGCAATACACAGAGGGATCATCCATTCTTAGGTAATAGTAAAAAGTTTCATTGCAAAGGGGGATCATCCATTCCTTAGGTAATGTAAAACACCTGCAATGCACAGAGGGATCATCCAGTCCTTAGGTAATGGTAAACGCCTGCACAGCAGAGGGATCATCCGTTCTTTAAGTAAAGATAGAATCCTGCGTTGAACAGAGGGATCATGAATTACTTATGGAACAGTTAACACCTGCACGGCACAGAGGGCTCATCTATTCCATAGGTAATGGTCAACACCTGCATTGAAAAGAGGGATCTTCCATTCCTTAGGTAATTGTAAACACCTACAATGCACAGAGGGATCATTCATTCCTAACGCAAATATAAACACCTGCAATGCAGAGAGGGATCATCCATTGCTTAGGTAAAGGTAAACACGTGCAATACACAGAGGGATCATCCATTCCTTAGTTAAAGCTCAACACCTACATTGCACAGAGGGATCATCCATTCCTTACGTAAAGGTCAACACCTGACTGGCCAAGAAGGATCATCCAACCTTATGTAAAGGTAAACACCTGCATTGCACACAGGGAATATCCATTTCTTTGGTAATTGTAAACACCTGCAAGGCACAGAGGGATCATCCATTCCTAAGTTAAATGTAAACACCTACAATGCACAGAGGGATCATCAATTCCTTAGGTAAGTGTATACACCTGCATTGAACAGGGGGATCATCCATTCCTTAAGTGAAGGTAGAAACGTGCATTGAACAGAGGGATCATCCTTTTCAAGATAAAGGTACACACCTGCGTTGAACAGAGGGATCATGGATTCTTTAGGGAACAGTTAAAACCTGCAATGCACAGAGGGCTCATCCATTCCGTAGGTAATGGTCAACACTTGCATTGAACAGAGGGATTTCCATTCCTTAGGAAATTGTAAACACCTACAAGGCACAGAGGGATCATTCATTCCTAAGGCAAATATAAACACCTGCAATGCACAGAGGGACCATCCAATGCTTAGGTAATGGTAAACACCTGCAATGCACAGAGGGATCATCCAGTCCTTAGGTAATGGTAAACGCCTGCATTGCAGAGAGGGATCATCCATTCTTTAAGTAAAGGAAGAATCCTGCGTTGAGCAGAGGGATCATCGATTCCTTAGGGAACAGTTAACCCCTGACTGGCCCAGAAGGATCATCCATAATTCATGTAAGGGTAAACACCTGCATTTCACACAGGGAAGATCCATTCCTTAGGTAATGGTCAACAGCTGCATTTAATAGAGGGATCTTCCATTCCTTAGGAAATTGTAAACACCTTCAATGCACAGAGGGATCATTCATTCCTAAGCAAATATAAACACCTGCAATGCACAGAGGGATCATCCATTCCTTAGGTAAAGGTCAAAACGTACAATGCACAGAGGGATCATCTATTCCTTAGGTAAGTGTATACACCTGAATTGCACAGGGGGATCATTCATTCCCTAAGTGAAGGTAGAAAACTGCATTAAACAGAGGGATCATCCTTTTCAAGGTAAAGGTACACACCTGCGTTGAACAGAGGAATCATCGATTCCTTAGGGAACAGTTAACACCTGCAGTGCACAGAGGGCTCATCCATTCCTTAGGTAATGGTCAATACCTGCCTTGAACAGAGGGATTTCCATTCCTTAGGTAATAGTAAACACCTGCAATGCACAGAGGGCTCATCCATTCCTTAGGTAATGATCTTCCTCTCCTTAGGAAATTGTAAACACCTACAATGCACAGAGGGATCATTCATTCCTAAGGCAAATATAAACACCTGCAATGCACAGAGGGTTCATCCATTGCTTAGGTAAAGGTGAACATGTTCAGTACACAGAGGGATCATCCATTCCTTAGGTAAAGGTCAACACCGACATTACACCCAGGTATCATCCATTCCTTAGGTAATTGTAAACACCTGCAATGCACAGAGTGATCATCCATTACTAAGGTAAATGTAAACACCTACAATGCACAGAGGGATCATTCATTCCTAAGGCAAATATAAACCCCTGCAATCCACAGAGGTACCATCCATTGCTTAGGTAATGGTCAACACCTGCAATGCACAGCGGGATCATCCAGTTCTTAGGTAATGGTAAACGGATGCATTGCAGAGTGGGATCACCCATTCTTTAAGTACAGGAAGAATCCTGCGTTCAACAGAGGGATCATCGATTCCTTAGGGAACAGTTAACACCTGCACTGCACACAGGGCTCATCCATTCCTTAGGTAATGGTCAACACCTGCATTGAACAGAGGGATCTTCCATACCATAGGAAATTGTAAACACCTGCAATGCACAGAGCGATCATTCCTTCCTAAGGCAAATGTAAACACCTGCAATGCACAGAGGGATCATCCATTGCTTAGGTAAAGGTAAACACGTGCAATACACAGAGGGATCATCCATTCCTTAGTTAAAGCTCAACACCTACATTGCACAGAGGGATCATCCATTCCTTAGGTAAAGGTCAACACCTGACTGGCCCAGAGGGATCTTCCATACCTTATGTAAAGGTAACACCTGCATTTCACACAGGGAAGATCCATTCCTTTGCTAAAGGTAAAAACCTGCATTGAACAGAGGGATCTTCCATTCCTTAGGTAGTAGTAAACACCTGCAATGAACAGAGGGATCATCGATTCCTCAGGTATTGGTAAATGCCTGCATTGCAGAGAGGGATCATCCATTCTTTAAAAAAAAGGAACAACCCTGCGTTGAACAGAGGGATCTTCCATTCCTTAGGAAATTGTAAACAACTAAAATGCACAGAGGGATCATTCATTCCTAAGGCAACTGTAAACTCCTGCAATGCACAGAGGGATCATCCATTTTTTAGGTAAACGTAAACACGTGCAATACAGACAAGTATCATCCATTCCTTTGGTACAGGTCAACACCTACATTGCACAGAGGGCTCATCCATTCCTTAGGTAAGTATATACACCTGCATTGCACAGGAGGATCATCCATTCCTTAGGAAATTGTAAACACCTACAATGCACAGAGGGGTCATTCAATCCTAAGGCAAATATAAACACCTGCAATGCACAGAGGGATCATCCATTGCTTAGGTAATGGTAAACACGTGCAATACACAGAGGGATCATCCATTCCTTAGGTAATGGTAAACACCTGCAATGCACAGAGGGATCATCCAGTCCTTAGGTAATGGTAAACGCCTGCATTGCAGAGAGGAATCATCCATTCTTTAAGTAAAGGAAGAAGCCTGCGTTGAACACAGGGATCATCGGTTCCTTAGGGAACAGTTAACCCCTACACTGCACAGAGGGCTCATCCATTACTTAGGTAATGGTCAACACCTACATTGAACATAGGGATCTTCCATTCCTTAGGAAATTGTAAACACCTACAATGCACAGAGGGATCATTCATTCCTCAGGCATATATAAACACCTGCAATGCACAGAGGGATCATCCATTGCTTAGGTAATGGTAAACACCTGCAATGCACAGAGGGTTCATCCAGTCCTTAGGTAATTGTAAACGCCTGCATTCCAGCAGAGATATCATCCAATATTTAAGTAAAGGAAGAATCCTGCGTTGAATAGAGGAATCATCGATTCCTTAGGGAACAGTTAACACCTGCACTGCACAGAGGGCTCATCCATTCCTTAGGTAATGGTCAACACCAGCATTGAACATAGGCATCTTCCATTCCTTAGGTAATAAGACACGCCTGCAATGCACAGAGGGGTCATCCATTCCTAAGGCAAATATAAACACCTGCAATGCACAGAGGGATCATCCATTCCTTAGGTAAAGGTATTTTGTGCAAGGCACAGAGGAATTATCCGTTCCTTAGGTAAAGGTCAACACCTCCATTGCACAGAGGGATCATCCATTCCTTAGGTAAATGTCAACACCTGAATGGCCCAGATACGATATATACCGTATGTAAAGTAAACACCTGCATTGCACACAGATAACATTTATTCCTTAGGTAATAGTAAACACCTGCAATGCACAGAGGATCATCCATTCCTAAGGTAAATGTAAACAGCTATAATGCACAGAGTGATCGTCTATTCCTTAGGTAAGGGTAAACACTTGGTTGCACAGAGGGATCATCCATTCCTTAGATAACTGTAAAAACCTGCATTGAACAGAGAGATCATCCATTCCTTAGATAACAGTAAACACCTGCATTGAACAGAGGGATCATCTATTCCTTAAAGATCAACACCTGCAATGCACACAGAAGGATCATCCATTCCTTAGGTAAAGGTAAACACCTGCATTGCACAGAGGGATCATCCATTCCTTACGTAATGGTAAACACCTGGATGCAGAGAGGGATCATCCATTCCTTAGAAAACGGTATACACCTGCGTTGAACAGTGGGATCATCCATTCCTCAGGTAATGGTCAACAAGTGCATTTCACACAGGGATCATCCATTCCTTAGGTAAAGGTCAACACCTGCCTGGACCTGAGGGATCATCCATTCCTTATGTAAAGGTAAAAACCTGCATTGCACACAGAGAACATCCATTCCTTTTGTAAAAGTAAACACCAGAATTTAACAGAGGGATCTTTCAGACCTCACGTAATAGTAAACACCTGCCAATGCACAGAAGGGTCATCCATTCCTAAGACAAGTATAAACACCTACAATGCACAGAGGGATCATCCACTTCTTAGGTCAAGCTCAAAACCTGCATTGCACAGAGGGATCATCCCATTCCTTAGGTAAAGGTAAACACCTGCATTGCACAGAGGGTTCATCCATTCCTTAGGTAAAGGAAAATACCTGATTTGCACAGAGTGATCATCCATTCCTTAGGTTAATGTAAACACATGCATTGAACAGAGGGATCATCCCTTCCTTAGATAACGGTAAACACCTGCATTGAACAGGGGAATCATCTACTTATTAGGTAAGATCAACACCTGCATTTCCAGAGGGATCATCCATTCCTTAGGTAACTGTAAACACCTGCATTGTACAGAGGGACCATCTATTCCTTACGTACAGGTAAACACCTCCAATACACAGAGGGATCATCCATTCCGTTGGTAAGGGTAAACAGCTGCATTGCACAGAGGGATCACCCATTCCTTATGTAAAAGTAGAAACCTGCGTTGAATAGAGGGATCACACTTCTTTAGGTAAAGGTAAACACCTGTATTGAACAAAGGTAGCATCCTTTCCTTAGATAATAGTAAACACCTGCATTGAACAGAGGAATCATTTATTCCTTAGGTAAAGTTTAACACCAGCTTTGCACAGAGGGATCGTCCCAATCCTTAGGTAACTGTAAACACATGAATGGCACCTGCATTGCAAAGGGGGATCATCCATTCCTTAGGTAAGTGTAAACACCTGCATTGAACATAGGGATCATCCATATCTTAGATAATGGTTACATCCTGCATTGAACAGAGGGATGAACTATTGCTGAGGTAAAGATCAATACCTGCATTGCACAGAGGGAACATCCCATTCCTTAGGTAAAGGTAAACACCTGCATTGCACAGAGGGTACATATATTCCTTAGGTAAAGGTAAACACCTGCATTGCAAAGAGTGATATCCATTCCTAAGGCAAACGTAAACAGCTGCAATGCAGAGAGGGAGCTCCATTCTCTAGGTAATGGTAAAAACCTACATTGAACAGAGATCATCCATTCCTTAGATAATGGTAAACACCTACATTAAATAGAGGGATCATCTATTCCTTAGGTAAAGATCAACACCTGCATTGCACAGAGGGATCTTCCATTCCTTAGGTAAAGGTCAACACCTGCATTGCAGAGGTTGATCATACAATCCTTAGGTAAAGGACAACACTTGCATTGCACAGAGGGAACTTCCATTCCTTAGGTACAGGTAAACACCTGAATTGCACAGAGGGAACATATATTCCTTAGGTACAGGTAAACACCAGCATTGCACAGAGTGATATCCATTCCTAAGGGAAATGTAAACAGCTGTAATGCACAGAGGGATCTCCATTCTCTAGGTAATGGTAAAAACCTACATTGAACAGAGATCATCCATTCCTTAGATAACGGTAAACACCTACATTAAACAGAGGGAACATTTATTCCTTAGGTAAAGATCAACACCTGCATTGCACAGAGGGATCTTCCCTTCCTTAGGTAAAGGTCAACACCTGCATTGCACAGATTGATCATCCAATCCTTAGGTAAAGGAAAACACTTGCAATGCACAGAGGGAACTTCCATTCCTTAGGTAAAGGTAAACACCTGAATTGCACATACGGATCATCCATTCCTGATGTAAAGGTAAATACCTGCATTGCACGCAGGGAACAAGCATTTCTTTGGTAAAGTTAAACACCTGCATTGCACACAGGGAACAAGCATTTCTTTGGTAAAGTTAAACACCTGCATTGCACACAGGGAACAAGCATTCCTTTGGTAAAGTTAAACACCTGCATTGAACAAATGTATCTTCCATTCTTTGGGAATAGTAAACACCTGCAATGCACAGAAGGATCATCCATTCCTAATGTAAAGGTAAACACCGGCAATGCACAGAGGGATCATCCATTCCTTAGGTAAGGGTAAACACCTGCATTGCACAGAGGATCATCCATTCCTTCAGTAAAGGTAGAAACCTGCATTGAACAGAATGTTCATCCTTCTTCATGTAAATGTAAACACCTGCATTGAACCGAGGTATCTTCCATTCTTCTGGAATAGTAAACCCCTACAATGCACAGAAGTACCATCCATTCCTAAGGTAAAGTTAAACACCTGCATTGAACAGAGGGATCATTTATTCCTTAGGTAAAGTTTAACACCTGCATTGCACAGAGGTATCATCACATTCCTTAAGTAAAGGTAAATATGTGCATTGCACAGAGGAATCATCCATTCCTTAGGTAAATGTAAACACCTGCATTGCACAGAGGAATCATTCATTCTTTAGGTAACTGTAAACACCTGCATTGAACAGAGGGATCATCCATTTCTTAGATAACGGTTAACTACATTGAACAGAGGGATGATCTATTCCTTATGTAAAGATCAACACCTGCAATGCTCAGAGGGATCATCCCATTCCTTAGGTAAAGGTAAACACCTGCATTGCACAGAGGGATATCCATTCCTAAGGCAAATGTAAACACCGGCAATGCACAGAGGGATCACCCATTCCTTAGGTAATGGTATAAACCTACATTAAACAGAGATCATCCATTCCTCAAGTAACTGTAAACACCTGCATTGAACAGAGGGATCAACTATTCCTTAGGTAAAGATCAACACCTGCATTGCACAAAGGGATCTTCCATTCCTTAGGTAAAGTTCAACACCTGCATTACACAGATTAATCATCCAATCCTTAGGTAAAGGACAACACTTGAATTGCA
Source organism: Orientallactaga sibirica (assembly GCA_036365145.1). Classification (NCBI taxonomy): domain Eukaryota; kingdom Metazoa; phylum Chordata; class Mammalia; order Rodentia; family Dipodidae; genus Orientallactaga; species Orientallactaga sibirica. Next base: position 763,798 of record JAEOAD010001320.1, read on the forward strand.
CAGAGCGAACTTCCATTCCTTAGGTAAAGGAAAATACCTCCATTTCACAGAGGAATCATCCATTCCTTATGTAAAGGTAAACACCTGCATTGCACACAGGGACCATTCATTCTTTTGGTAAAGGTAAACACCTGCATTGAACAGAGGTATCTTTCATTCTTTGGGAATAGTAAACACCTGCAATGCACAGAAGGATCATCCATTCCTTAGGTAAAGGTAAACACCTGCGATGCACAGAGGGGTCATCCATTCCTTAGGTAAAGGTAGAAACCTGCATTGAAATGAGGGATCATCCTTCTTTGGCAACAGTAAACACCTGCATTGAACAGAGATATTATTCAATCCTTAGGTAATGGTAAACACCTGCATTGAACAGAGGGATCATCCATTCCTTAAATAATGGTAAAGTACTGCATTGCACAGAGGGATCATTTTTTTTCCTTAGTAAAGATCAAAACCTGCATTGCACAGAAGGATCATCCATTCCTTAGGTAAAGGTAAACACCTGATTTGCACACAGTGATCATCCATTCCTTAGGTTAAGGTAAACACCTGCATTGAACACAGGGATCATCCCTCCCTTAGATAATGGTAAACACCTGCATTGAACAGGGGAATCATCTATTTCTTAGGGAAAGACCAACACCTGCATTGGACAGAGGAATCATCCATTCCTTAGGTACAGGTAAACACCTTCAATGCACAGAGGGATCATCCATTCCTTAGGTAAAACTAGAAACCTGCATTGAACAGAGGGATCACACTTCTTTAGGTAAAGGTAAACACCTGTTTTGAACAGAGGTATTATTCATTCCTTAGATAATGGTAAACACCTGCATTGAACAGAAGGATCAACCATTCCTTAGACAACAGTAAACACCTGCATTGAACAGGGGAATCATATATTTCTTATGTAAAGATCAACAACTTCATTGCACAGAGGGATCATCCATCACTTAGGTAACTGTATACACCTGCATTGTACAGAGGGATCATCCATTGCTTAGGTACAGGTAAACACCTCCAATACACAGAGGGATCTTCCATTCTGTATGTAAGGGTAAACACCTGATTTGCACTGAGTGATCATCCATTCCTTAGGTTAAGGTAAACACCTGCATTGAACAGAGGGATCATCCATTCCTTAGATAACGGTAAACACCTGCATTGAAAAGCGGAATCATCTATTTCTCAGGTAACTGTAAACCCCTGCATTGCACAGAGGGATCATCCATTCCTTAGGTAAAGGTAAACACCTGCATTGCACAGAATGATCACCCATGCCTTAGGTAACTGTCAACACCTGCTACACCAGAAGGATCATCCATTCCTTACGTAAAGTTAAACACGTGTTTTGCACACAGGGAACAACCATTCCATGGTAAATGTAAACACATGCACTGAACAAAGGGATCATCCATTCCTTAGGTGAAGGTAAACACCTCAATTTAAGAGAGGGATCTTCCATTCCTTAGGTAATAGTAAACACCTGCAATGCACAGAAGTATCATTCATTCCTTATGTAAAGGTAAACACCTGCAATGCACAGAGTGGTTATCCATTCCTTAGGTAATAGTAGAAACCTGTGCTGAACAGAGGGATCATCCTTCTTTGACAAAGGTTAACAACTGCTTTGAACAGAGATGTCATCCACTCCTTAGATAACGGTAAACACCTGCATTGCACATAGGGATCATCCCATTCCTTAGGTAAAGGGAAACACCTGCATTGCACAGAGGGATCATCCATTCTTTTTTATTTTTATTTTTTTCCTTTTTTAATTTATATTATTCTGATTTTACATTCATAGTATTGGTTCCGTTGTCCTCATCCCTGTCCTCCTACTTTCAAAGGGACCCTCATCAATGGGGAATGTGGGTCGCGTATTTTGAGGTTAGTAAAGAGTTCTGGGGTGTATGCTCCACTATCTGTGCATAATGCCCGAACTTGTGACTCTAACAATCTTTCCACCCCCTCTTCCGCGAGTTTCCCTGATACCAGCTTTGAACAGGAGAGTCATCTATTTCTTAGGAAAAGTTCAAAACCTGCATTGCACAAGAGTTCATCCATTCCGTAGGTAAAGTTCAACACCTGCCTTGCAAATAAGGATCATCCATTACTTATGTGAAGGTAACACCTGCATTGGACACAGGGAAGATCCATTTATTTGGTAAAGGTAAACACCTGCATTGAAAGAGTGATCTTCCATTCCTAAGGTAATAGTAAACACCTGCAATGCACAGAGGGATCATCAATTCCTTAGATAAAGGAAAACATGTGCAGTGCACAGAGGGATCATCCATTCCTTAGGTAAAGGTCAACACCTGCCTGGCCCAGAGGGATCATCCATAATTTATGTAAAGGTAAACACCTGCATTGCACACACGGAACATCCATTCCTTAGGTAATACTTAACACCTGCAATGCACAGACTGATCATCCACTCCTAAGGTAAATGTAAACACCTACAATGCACAGAGGGATCATCTATTCTTTAGGTAATGGTATACACCTTCATTGCACAGGGGGATCATCCGTTCCCTAAGTAAAGGTAGAAACCTGCATTGAACAGAGTGATCATCATTTTTAAGGTAAAGGTAGACACCTGGGTTGAACAGAAGGATCATCCATACTTAGGGACACTAAACACCTGCATTGCACTGAGGGATCATCCAACCTTAGGTAATGGTAAACACGTACAGTGATCAGAGGGATCATCCATTCCTTAGATAAAGGTAAACACCTGCCCTGAATAGAGGTATCATCCATTCCTTATGTAACTGTAAACACCTGCATTGAACAGAGGGATCATCCATTCCTAAGATAAAGGTAAACACAAGCATTGAAAAGAGGGATCATCCATTCCTAAGATAACAGTAAACACCTGCATTGAACAGAGGGATCATCTATTCCTTAGATAAAGATCAAAACCTGCATTGCAGAGGGGGATCATGCATTACTTAGGGAAAAGGTATACCGCTGCATTTCACAGAGGGATCATCCATTCCTCAGGTAATGGTAAGCACTTTGTTTCACAGAGGGATCACCCATTCCTTAGATAACGGTAAACACCTGCATTTCACAGAGGGATCATCCATTCCTCAGGAAATGGTAAACACTTTGTTTCACAGAGGGATCATCCATTCCTTAGATAACGGTAAACACCTGCATTGAACAGAGGGATCATCCATTCCTTAGGTAAAGGTCAACACCTGCCTGGCCCAGAGGGATCATCCATTCCTTCTGTAAAGGTAAAAAACTAAATTGCACACAGAGAACATCCATTACTTTTGTAAAGGTAAACACCAGCATTGAACAGAGGGATCTTTCATTCCTTAGGTAATAGTAAACACCTCCAATGCACAGAGGGATCATCCATTTCTAAGATAAATATAAACACCTGCAATGCACAGAGGGATCATCGATTTCTTAGATCAAGCTAAAAACCTGCATTGCGCAGAGGGATCATCCATTCCTTAGGTAAGTGTAAACACCTCCAATGCACAGAGGGATAATCCATTTCTAAGATAAATATAAACACCTGTAATGCACAGAGGGATCATCCATTGCTTAGGTAATGGTAAACACCTGCAAAGCACAGAGGGATCATCCAGGACTTAGGTAATGGTAAAAGCCTGCATTCCAGATAGTGATCATCCATTCCTTAAGTAAAGGAAGAATCCTGTGTTGAACAGAGGGTTCATCGATTCATTAGGGAACAGTTAACACCTGCACTGCACAGATGGCTCATCCATTCCTTAGGTAATGGTCAACACCTGCATTGAACAGAGGGATCTTCCATTGCTTAGGAAATTGTAAACACCTACAATGCACAGAGGGATCATTCATTCCTAAGGGAAATATAAACACCTGCAATGCACAGAGGGATCATCAATTCCTCAGGTAATGGTAAACACCTGCAATGCGCAGAGGGATCATCCAGTCCTTAGGTAATGGTAAACGCCTGCATTGCAGAGAGGGATCATCAATTCTGTAAGTAAAGGAAGAATCCTGCGTTGAACAGAGGGATCATCAATTCCTTAGGGAACAGTTAACACCTGCACTGCACAGAGGGCTCATCGATTCCTTAGGTAATGGTCAACACCTGCATTGAACAGAGGGATCTTCCGTTTCTTAGGAAATTGTAAACACCTACAATGAGCAGAGGGATCATTCATTCCTAAGGCAAATATAAACACCTGCAATGCACAGAGGGATCATCCATTGCTTAGGTAAAGGTCAACACCTGACTGGCCCAGAAGGATCATCCATACCTTATGTAAAGGTAAACACCTGCATTGCACACAGGGAACATCCATTCCTTAGGTAACTGTAAACACCTGCAATGCACAGAGGGATCATCCATTCCTTAAGTTAAGGTAGAAACCTGCATTGAACGGAGGGATCATCCTTTTCAAGGTAAAGGTACACACCTGCATTGAACAGAGGGATCATCGATTCCTTAGGGAACAGTTAACACCTGCACTGCACAGAGGGCTCATCCATTCCTTAGGTAATGGTCAACACCTGCATTGAACAGAGGGTTCCTCCATTCCTTAGGAAATTGTAAACACCTACAATGCACAGAGAGATCATTCATTCCTAAGGCAAATATAAACACCTTCAAAGCACAGAGGGATCATCCATTGCTTAGGTAAAGGTAAACACGTGCAATACACAGAGGGATCATCCATTCCTTAGGTAAAGGTCAACAGCTACAATACACAGAGGGATCATTCATTCCTAAGGCAAATATAAACACCTGCAATGCACAGAGGGATCATCCATTCCCTAGGTAAAGTTCAACACCCGCAATGCACAGAGGGATCATCCAGTCTTTAGGTAATGGTAACCGCCTGCATTTCAGAGAGGGATCATCCAATCTTTAAGTAAAGGAAGAATCCTCCGTTGAACAGAGGGATCATCGATTCCTTATGGAACAGTTAACACATACACTACAAAGAGGGCTCATCCATTCATATGTAATGGTCAACACCTGCATTGAACAGAGGGATCTTCCAATCCTTAGGAAATTGTAAACACCTGCAATGCACAGAGGGATCATTCATTCCTAAGGCAAATATAAACACCTGCAATGCACAGAGGGATCATCCATTGCTTAGGTAAAGGTAAACACGTGTAATACACAGATGGATCATCCATTCCTTAGGTAAAGGTCAACACCTACATTGCACAGAGGGATCATCCATTCCTTAGATAAAGGTCAACACCTGACTGGCCAGGAGGGATCTTCCATACCTTATGTAACGGTAACACCTGCATTTAACACAAGGAAGATCAATTCCTTTGGTAAAGGTAAAAACCTACATTGAACAGAGGGATCTTCAATTCCTTAGGTAATAGTAAACACCTGCAATGCACAGAGGGATCATCCAGGCCTTAGTTAATGGTAAACACCTGCAATGCACAGAGGGATCATCCAGTCCTTAGGTAAGTGTATACACCTGCATTGCACAGGGGGATCATCCATTCCCTAAGTGAAGGTAGAAACCTGCATTGAACAGAGGGATCATCCTTTTCCACGTAAAGGTACACACCTTCGTTGAACATAGGGATCATCGATTCCTTAGGGAACAGTTAACAACTGCACTGCACAGAGGGCACATCCATTCCTTAGGTAATGGTCAACACCTGCATAGAACAGAGGGATCTTCCATTCCTTAGGAAATTGTAAACACCTACAATGCACAGAGGGATCATTCATTCCTAAGGGAAATATAAACACCTGCAATGCACCGAGGGATCATCCATTGCTTAGGTAAAGGTAAACACGTGCAATACACAAGGGATCATTCATTCCTTAGGTAAAGGTCAACACCTACTAGGCACAGAGGGATCATTCATTCCTAAGTCAAATATAAACACCTGCAATACTCAGAGGGATCATCCATTGCTTAGGTAAAGGTAAACACGTGCAATACACAGAGGGATCATCCATTCTTTGGTAAGGTCAACACCTATATTGCAGAGAGGGATCATCCATTCCTTAGGTAAAGTTCAACACCTGACTGGCCCAGAAGGATCATCAATACCTTATGTAAAGGTAAACACCTGCATTGCACACAGGGAACATCCATTCCTTAGGTAATTGTAAACACCTGCAATGCACAGAGGGATCATCCATTCCTAAGGTATATGTTAACACCTACAATGCACAGAGGGATCATCTATTCCTTAGATAGGTGTATACACTTGCATTGCAAAGGGGGATCATCCATTCCTTAAGTGAAGTTAGAAACCTGCATTGACTAGAGGGATCATCCATTCCTTAGGTAATGGTCAACACCTGCATTGACCAGAGGGATCTTCCATTCCTTAGGAAATTGTAAACACCTACAATGCACAGAGGGATCATTCATTCCTAAGGCAAATATTAACACCTGAAATGCACAGAGGGATCATCCATTGCTTAGGTAAAAGTAAACACGTGCAATACACAGAGGGATCATCAATTCCTTAGGTAAATGTCAACACCTACATTGCACAGAGGGATCATGCGTTCCTTAGGTAAAGGTTAACACCAGACTGGCCCAGAGGGATCATCCTTACCTTATGTAAAGGTAACACCTGCATTTCACACAGGGAAGATCCATTCATTTGGTAAAGGTAAAATCGTGCATTGAACAGAGGGATCTTCCATTCCTTAGGTAATAGCAAACACCTGCAATGCACAAAGGGATCATCCAGTCCTTAGGTAATGGTAAACACCTGCAAGGCACAGAGGGATCATCCAGTCCTTAGGTAAGTGTATACACCTGGATTGCACAGGGGGATCATCCATTCCTTAAGTGAAGGTAGAAACCTGCATTGAACACAGGGATCATACTTTTCAACCTAAAGGTACACACCTTCGTTGAACGTAGGGATCATCCATTCCTTAGGGAACAGATAACACCTGCACTGCACAGAGGGCACAACCATTCCTTAGGTAATGGTCAACACCTGCAATGAACAGAGAGATATTCCGTTCCTTAAGAAATTGTAAACAGCTAAAATGCACAGAGGGATCATTCATTCCTAAGGCAAATATAAACACCTGCAATGCACTGAGGGATCATCCATTACTTAGGTAAAGGTAAGCACATGCAATACCCAGAGGGATCATTCATTCCTTAAGTAAAGGTCAACACCTACAATGCACATAGGGATCATTCATTCGTAAGTCAAATATAAACACCTGCAATGCACAGAGGGATCATCCATTGCTTAGGTAAAGGTAAACACGTGTAATAGAAGATGGATCATCCATTCCTTAGGTAAAGGTCAACACCTACTTTGCACAGAGGGATCATTCATTCCTAAGGAAAATATAAATACCTGCAATGCACAGAGGGCTCATCCATGGCTTAGGTAAACGTAAACACGTGCAATACGCAGCACGATCATCTATTCCTTAGGTAAAGGTCAACACCTACAATGCACATAGGGATCATTCATTCCTAAGGAAAATATAATCACCTGCAATACACAGAGGGATCATCCATTCCTTAGGTAAAGGTCAACACCTACATTGCACAGAGGGGTCATCCATTCCTTAGATAAAGGTCAACACCTGACTGGCCCAGAAGGATCATCCATACCTTATGTAAATGTAAACACCTGCATTGCAAACAGGGAACATCCATTCCTTAGGTATTTGTAAACACCTGGAATGCCCAGACGGATCATCCAAGGCTTAGGTAAGGGAAACACGTGCAATACACAGAGCGATCATGCATTCCTTAGGTAATGGTCAACACCTGCATTGAACACAGGGATCTTCCATTCCTTATGAAATTGTAAACACCTACAATGCACCGAGGGATCATTAATTCCTAAGGCAAATATAAACACCTGCAATGCACAGAGGGATCATCCATTCCTTAGGTAAAGGTCAACACTTGATTGGCCCAGAAGGATCATCCATAACTTATGTAAAGGTAAACACCAGCATTGCAAGCAGGGAACATCCATTCCTTAGGTAATTGTAAACACCTGCAATGCACAGAGGGATCATCCATTCCTAAGGTAAATGGAAACACGAACAATGCACAGAAGGATCATCTATTCCTTAGGTAAGTGTATACACCTGAATTGCAAACGGCTATCATCCATTCCTTAAGTGAAGGTAGAAACCTGCATTGAACAGAGGGATCATCCTTTTCAAGGTAAAGGCACACACCTGCGTTGAACAGAGGGAACATCGAATCCTTAGGGAACAGTTAACACCTGCACTGCACAGAGGGCTCATCCATTCCTTAGGTAATGGTCAACAACTGCATTGAACCGAGGGCTCATCCATTCCTAAGGTAATGGTCAACACCTGCTTTGAACAGAGAGATCTTCTATTCCTTACGAAATTGTAAACACCTGCATTGAACAGAAGGAACTTCCATTCCTTAGGAAACTGTAAAAACCTACAATGGACAGAGGGATAATCCATTGCTTAGGTAAAGGTAAACACGTGCAATACACAGGGGGCTCATCCATTCCTTAGGTTATGGTCAACACATGCATTGAACAGAGGGATCTTCCATTCCTTAGGAAATTGTAAACACCTACAAGGCACAGAGGGATCATTCATGCGTAAGACAAATATAAACACCTGCAGTGCACAGAGGGATCATCCATTGCTTAGGTAAAGGTAAACACGTGCAATACACAGAGGCATCATCCATTCCTTAGGTAAATGTCAGCACCTACAATGCACAGAGGGATCATTCATTCCTAAGGCAAATATAAACACCTGCAATACACAGAGGGATCATCCATTCCTTAGGTAAAGGTCAATACCTACAATACACACAGGGATTATCCATTCCTTAGGTAATTGTAAACAACTGCAACGCACAGAGGCATCATCCATTCCTTAGGTAAATGTCAGCACCTACAATGCACAGAGGGATCATTCATTCCTAAGGCAAATATAAACACCTGCAATACACAGAGGGATCATCCATTCCTTAGGTAAAGGTCAATACCTACAATACACACAGGGATCATCCATTCCTTAGGTAATTGTAAATACCTGCAATGCACAGAGGGATCATCCATTCCTAAGGTAAATGTAAACACCTACAATGCACAGAGGGATCATCTATTACTTACGTAAGTGTATACACCTGCATTGCACAGGGGGATCATCCATTCCTTAAGTGAAGGTAGAAGACTGCATTGAACAGAGGGATCATTCTTTTCAAGGTAAAGGTACACACCTGCGTTGAACAGAGGGATCATCGATTCCTTAGGGAACAGTTAACACCTGCACTGCACAGAGGGCTCATCCATTCCTTAGGTAATAGTCAACACCTGCATTGAACCGAGGGATCTTCCATTCCTTAGGAAATTGTAAACATCTGCAATGCACAGAGGGCTCATTCATTCCTAAGGCAAATATAAACACCTGCAATGCACAGAGCGATCATCCATTCCTTAGGTAAAGGTCAACACCTACATTGCACAGAGGGATCATAAATTCCTTAGGTAAAGGTCAACACCTACATAGCACAGAGGGATCATCCATTCCTTACGTAAAGGTCAACACCTGACTGGCCCAGAAGGATCTTCCATACCTTATGTAAAGGTAAACACCTGCATTGCACACAGGTAATATCCATTCCTTAGGTAATTGTAAACACCTGCAATACACAGAGGAATCATCCATTCCTAAGGTAAATGTAAACACCTACAATGCACAGAGGGATCATCTATTCTTTCGGTTAGTGTATACACCTGCATTGCACAGGGGGATCATCCATTCCTTAAGTGAAGGTAGAAACCTGCATTGAACAGAGCGATCATCCATTACTTAGATAAAGGTAAACACGTGCAATACACAGAGGAATCATCCATTCCTTAGGTAAAGGTCAACACCAACAATGCACACAGGGATCATTCATTCCTAAGGCAAATATAAACACCTGAAATGCACAGAAGGATCATCCATTGCTTAGGTAAGGGAAACACGTGCAATACACAGAGGAATCATCCATTCCTTAGGTAATGGTCAACACCTGCATTGAACACTAAGATCTTCCATTCCTTAGGAAATTGTAAACACCTACAATGCACCGAGGGATCATTAATTCCTAAGGCAAATATAAACACCTGCAATGCACAGAGGGATCATCCATTCCTTAGGTAAAGGTCAACACTTGATTGGCCCAGAAGGATCATCCATACCTTATGTAAAGGTAAACACCAGCATTGCACACAGGGAACATCCATTCCTTAGGTAATTGTAAACACCTGCAATGCACAGAGGGATCATCCATTCCTAAGGTAAATGGAAACACGAACAATGCACAGAAGGATCATCTATTCCTTAGGTAAGTGTATACACCTGAATTGCAAACAGCTATCATCCATTCCTTAAGTGAAGGTAGAAACCTGCATTGAACAGAGGGATCATCCTTTTCAAGGTAAAGGTACACACCTTCGTTGAACAGAGGGAACATCGAATCCTTAGGGAACAGTTAACACCTGCACTGCACAGAGGGCTCATCCATTCCTTAGGTAATAGTCAACAACTGCATTGAACCGAGGGATCTTCCATTCCTAAGGTAATGGTCAACACCTGCTTTGAACAGAGAGATCTTCTATTCCTTAGGAAATTGTAAACACCTGCATTGAACAGAAGGAACTTCCATTCCTTAGGAAATTGTAAAAACCTACAATGCACAGAGGGATAATCCATTGCTTAGGTAAAGGTAAACACGTGCAATACACAGGGGGCTCATCCATTCCTTAGGTTATGGTCAACACATGCATTGAACAGAGGTATCTTCCATTCCTTAGGAAATTGTAAACACCTACAATGCACAGAGGGATCATTCATGCGTAAGACAAATATAAACACCTGCAGTGCACAGAGGGATCATCCATTGCTTAGGTAAAGGTAAACACGTGCAATACACAGTGGGATCATCCATTCCTTAGGTAAAGGTAAACACGTGCAATACACAGAGGGATCATCCATTCCTTAGATAAAGGTAACTACGTGCAATACACAGAGGCATCATCCATTCCTTAGGTAAATGTCAGCACCTACAATGCACAGAGGGATCCTTCAATTTTAAGGCAAATATAAACACCTGCAATACACAGAGGGATCATCCATTCCTTAGGTAAAGGTCAATACCTACAATACACACAGGGATCATCCATTCCTTTGGTAATTGTAAACACCTGCAACGCACAGAGGAATCATCCATTCCTAAGGTAAATGTAAACACCTACAATGCACAGAAGGATCATCTATTACTTACGTAAGTGTATACACCTGCATTGCACAGGGGGATCATCCATTCCTTAAGTGAAGGTAGAAGACTGCATTGAACAGAAGGATCATTCTTTTCAAGGTAAAGGTACACACCTGCGTTGAACAGAGGGATCATCGATTCCTTAGGGAACAGTTAACACCTGCACTGCACAGAGGGCTCATCCATTCCTTAGGTAATAATCAACACCTGCATTGAACCGAGGGATCTTCCATTCCTTAGGAAATTGTAAACACCTGCAATGCACAGAGGGCTCATTCATTCCTAAGGCAAATATAAACACCTGCAATGCACAGAGCGATCATCCATTCCTTAGGTAAAGGTCAACACCTACATTACACAGAGGGATCATAAATTCCTTAGGTAAAGGTCAACACCTACATAGCACAGAGGGATCATCCATTCCTTACGTAAAGGTCAACACCTGACTGGCCCAGAAGGATCTTCCATACCTTATGTAAAGGTAAACACCTGCATTGCACACAGGTAATATCCATTCCTTAGGTAATTGTAAACACCTGCAATACAAAGAGGGATCATCCATTCCTAAGGTAAATGTAAACACCTACAATGCACAGAGGGATCATCTATTCTTTCGGTTAGTGTATACACCTGCATTGCACAGGGGGATCATCCATTCCTTAAGTGAAGGTAGAAACCTGCATTGAACAGAGGGATCATCCATTGCTTAGCTAAAGGTAAACACGTGCAATAGACAGATGAATCATCCATTCCTTAGGTAAAGGTCAACACCAACAATGCACACAGGGATCATTCATTCCTAAGGCAAATATAAACACCTGAAATGCACAGAAGGATCATCCATTGCTTAGGTAAAGGTAAACACGTGCAATACAGAGGGATCATCCATTCCCTAGGTAAAAGTCAACACCTACAATGCACAGAGGGATCATTCATTCCTAAGGCAAATATAAACACCTGCAATGCACCGAGGGATCATCCATTGATTAGGTAAAGGTCAACACCTACATTGCACAGAGGGATCATCCATTCCTTAGGGAACAGTTAACACTTGCACTGCACAGAGGGATCATTAATTCCTAAGGCGAATATAAACACATGCACTACACAGAGGCCTCATCCATTCCTTAGGTAATGGTCAACACCTGCATTTAACAGAGGGATCTTCCATTCCTTAGGAAATTGTAAAAACCTACAATGCACAGAGGGATCATTCATTCCTAAGGCCAATACGAACACCTGCAATACACAGAGGGATCATCCATTGCTTAGGTAAAGGTAAACACGTGCAATACACAGAGGCATTATCCAATCCTTAGGTAAAGGTCACCACCTACAATGCACATAGGGATCATTCATTCCTAAGGCAAATATAAACACTGCAATGCACACAAGGATCATTCATTGCTTAGGTAATGGTAAACACCTGCAATGCACAGAGGGATCATCCAGTCCTTAGGTAATGGTAGACGCCTGCTTTGCAGAGAGGGATCATGCATTCTTTAAGGAAAGGAAGAATCCTGCGCTGAACAAAGGGATCATCGATTCCTTAGGGAACAGTTAACACCTGAACTGCACAGAGGGCTCATCCATTCCTTAGGTAATGGTCAACACCTGCATTGAACAGAGGGATCTTTCATTCCTTAGGAAATTGTAAACACCTACAATGCACGGAGGGATCATTCATTCATAAGGCAAATATAAACACCTGCAATGCACAGAGGGATCATCCATTCCTTAGGTAAATGTCAGCACCTACAATGCACAGAGGGCTCATCCATTCCTTAGGTAAAGGTCAACACCCGACTGGCCCAGAAGGATCTTCCATACCTTATGTAAAGGTAAACACCTGCATGGCACACAGGTAATATCCATTCCTTAGGTAATTGTAAACACCTGCAATACACAGAGGGATCACCCATTCCTAAGGTAAATGTAAACACCTACAGTGCACAGAGGGATCATCTATTCTTTCGGTTAGTGTATACTCCTGCATTGCACAGGGGGATCATCCATTCCTTAAGTGAAGGTAGAAACCTGCATTGAACAGAGGGATCATCCATTACTTAGATATAGGTAAACACGTGCAATACACAGAGGAATCATCCATTCCTTAGGTAAAGGTCAACACCAACAATGCACACAGGGATCATTCATTCCCAAGGCAATATAAACACCTGAAATGCACAGAGGGATCATCCATTGCTTAGGTAAAGGTAAACACGTGCAATACAGAGGGATCATCCATTCCCTAGGTAAAAGTCAACACCTACAATGCACAGAGGGATCATTCATTCGTAAGGCAAATATAAACACCTGCAATGCACCGAGGGATCATCCATTGATTAGGTAAAGGTAAATACGTGCAACACAGAGAGGGTCATCCATTCCTTAGGTAAAGGTCAACACCTACATTGCACAGAGGGATCATCCATTCCTTAGGTAAAGGTCATCACCTGACTGGCCCAGACGGATCATCCATACCTTATGTAAACGTAACACGTGCATTTCACACAGGGAAGATCCATTCCTTTGGTATAGGTAAAAACCTGCATTGAACAGAGGGATCTTCCATTCCTTAAGTAATAGTAAACACATGCAATGAAGAGAGGGATCGTCCATTCCTTAGGTAATGGTAAACACCTGCAATGCACAGAGGGATCATCCAGTCCTTAGGTAATGGTAAAGGCCTGCATTGCAGAGAGGGATCATCCATTCTTTAAGAAAAGGAAGAATCCTGCGTTGAACAGAGGGATCATCGATTCCTTAGGGATCAGGTAACACGTGCACTGCACAGAGGGCTCATTCATTCTTTAGGTAATGGTCAACACCTGCATTGAACAGAGGGATATTCCATTCCTTAGAAAATTGTAAACACCTACAATGCACAGAGGGATCATTCATTCCTAAGGCAAATCTAAACACCTGCAATGCACAGCAGGATCATCCATTGCTTAGGTAATGGTAAACACCTGCAATGCACAGAGTGATCATCCAGTCCTTAGGTAAGGGTAAAGGCCTGCATTGCAGAGAGGAATCATCCATTCTTTAAGAAAGGGAAGAATCCTGCGTTGCACAGAGGGAACATCGATTCCTTAGGGAACAGTTAACACCTGCACTGCACAGAGGGCTCATCCATTCCTTAGGTAATGGTCAACACCTGCATTGAACAGAGGGATCTTTCATTCCTTAGGAAATTGTAAACACCTACAATGCACGGAGGGATCATTCATTCATAAGGCAAATATAAACACCTGCAATGCACAGAGGGATCATCCATTCCTTAGGTAAATGTCAGCACCTACAATGCACAGAGGGCTCATCCATTCCTTAGGTAATGGTCTACACCTACATTGAACAGAGGGTTCTTCCATTCCTAAGGAAATTGTAAACACCTACAATGCACAGAGGGATCATTCATTCCTAAGGCAAATATAAACACCTGCAATGCACAGAGGGATCATCCATTGCTTAGGTAATGGTAAACACCTGCATTGAACAGAGGGATCTTCCATTCCTTAGGAAATTGTAAACACCTACAATGCACACAGGGATCACTCATTCCTAAGCAAATATAAACACCTGCAATGGAAAGAGGGATCATCCATTGCTTAGGTAAAGGTAAACACGTGCAACACACAGAGGAATCATCCATTCCTTAGGTAAACGTCAATACCTACAATGCACAGAGGGATCATTCATTTCTAAGGAAAATATAAACACCTGCAATACGCAGAGGGATCATCAATTGCTTAGGTAATGGTAAACACCTGCAATGCACAGAGGCATCATCCAGTCCTTAGGTAATGGTAAACGCCTGCATTGCGGAGAGGGATCTTCCATTCTTTAAGTAAAGGAAGAATCCTGCATTGAACAGAGGGATCATCGATTCCTTAGGGAACAGTTAACAACCGCACTGCACAGAGGGCTCATCCATTCCTAGGTAATGGTCAACACCTGCATTGAACAGAGGGATCTTCCATTCCTTAGGAAATTGTAAACACCTACAATGCACAGAGGGATCATTCATTCCTAAGGGAAATATAAACACCTGCAATGCACAGAGGGATCATCCAGTGCTTAGGTAATGGTAAATACCTGCAATGCCCAGAGGGATCATCCAGTCCTTAGGTAATGGTCAACACCTGCATTGAACAGAGGGATCTTCCATTCATTAGGAAAGTGTAAACACCTACAATGCACAGAGGGATCATTCATTATTAAGGTAAATATAAACACCTACAATGCACAGAGGGACCATCCATTGCTTTGGTTATGGTAAACACCTGCAATGCACAGAGCGATCATCCAGTCCTTAGTTAATGGTAAACGCCTGCATTGCAGAGAGGGATCATCCATTCTTTAAGTAAAGGAAGAATCCTGCGTTGAACCGGGGGATCATCGATACCTTAGGGAAAAGTTAACACATGCACTGTATTGAGGGCTCATCCCTTCCTAAGGTAATGGCCAACACCTGCATTGAACACAGGGAACTTCCATTCCTTAGTAAATGGTAAATACCTACAATGCACAGAGGGATCATTCATTCCTAAGGCAAATATAACACCTGCAATGTATAGAGGGATAATCCATTGCTTAGGTAAAGGTAAACACCTGCAATACAGAGAGGGATCATCCAGTCCTTGTGTAATGGTAAACGCCTGCATTCCAGAGAGGGATCATCCATTCTTTAAGTAAAGGAAGAATCAGGCGTGGAACAGAGGGATCATCAATTCCTCAGGGAACAGGTAACACCTGTACTGCACAGAGGGCTCATCCATTCCTTAGGTAATGGTCAACACCTGCATTGAACAGAGGGATCTTCCATTCCTTAGGAAATTGTAAACACCTACAAGGCACAGAGGGATCATTCTTTCCTAAGGCAAATATAAACACCTGCAATGCACAGAAGGATCATCCATTGCTTAGGTAATGGTAAACACCTGCAATGCACAGAGGGATCATCCAGTCCTTAGGTATTTGTAAACGCCTGCATTGCAGAGAGGGATCATCCATTATTTAAGTAAAAGAAGAATCCTCCCTTGAACAAAGGGATCATCGATTGCTTAGGGAACAGTTAACACCTGCAATACACAGAGGGCTCATCCATTCCTTGGGAAATGGTCAACACCTGCACTGAACAGAGGGATCTTCCATTCCTTAGGAAATTGTAAACACCGACAATGCACAGAGGGATTATTCATTCCGAAGGCAAATATAAACACCTGCAATGCACACAGGGATCATCCATTGATTAGGTCAAGTTAAAGACTTGCAATACACAGAGGGCTCATCCATTCCTCAGGTAAATGTCAACACCTACAATGCACAGAGGGACCATTCATTCCTAAGGCAAATATAAACAACTCAATGCACAGAGGGATATCCATTGCTTAGGTAAAGGTAAACACTTGCAATATACAGAGGGATCATCCATTCCTTAGGTAAAGGTCAACACCTACAATGCACAGAGGGATCATTCATTCCTAAGGCAAATATAAACACCTGTATTGAACAGAGGGATCTTCCAGTCCTTAGGTAATAGTAAACACCTGAAATGCACAGAGGGATCATCCATTCCTTAGGAAATGGTAAACACCTGAAATGCACAGAGGGATCATCCAGTCATTAGGTAATGGTAAACGCCTGCATTGCAGAGAGGGTTCATCCATCCTTTAAGTAAAGGAAGAATCCTGCGTTGAACAGAGCGATCATCAATTCCTTAGTGAACAGTTACCACCTGCACTGCACAGAGGGCTCATCCATTCCTTAGGTAATGGTCAACACCTGCATTGAACAGACGGATCTTCCATTCCTTAGGAAATTGTAAACACCTACAATGCACACCGAGATCATTCATTCCTAAGGCAAATATAAACACCTGCAATGCACAGAGGGATCATCCATTCCTTAGGTAAACGTCCTCACCTACAATGCACAGAGGGATCATTCATTCATAAGGCAAATATAAACACCTGCAATGCCAACAGGGATCATCCATTCCTTAGGTAATTGTAAACACCTGCAATGCACAAAGGGATCATCCAGTCCTTAGGTAATGGTAAACGCCTGCATTGCAGAGAGGGATCTTATATTCTTTAAAAAAGGAAGAATCCGGCGTGTAACAGAGGGATCATCGATTTCTTAGGGAAGAGTTAACACCTGCACGACACAGAGGACTCACCCATTCCTTAGGTAATGGTCAAAACCTGCATTGAACAGATGGATGTTCCATTCCTTAGGAAATTGTAAACACCTACAATGCACATAGGGTTCATTCACTCCTAAGGCAAATATAGACACCTGCAATGCACAGAGGGATCTTCCATTCCTTAGGAAATTGTAAACACCTACAATGCACAGAGGGATCATTCATTCCTAAGGCAAACATAAACACCTGCACTGCACAGAGGGCTCATCTATCCCTTAGGTAATGGTCAACACCTGCATTGAACAGAGGGATCTTCCATTCCTTAAGAAATTGTAAACACCTGCAATGCACAGAGGGATCATTCATTCCTAAGGAAAATATAAACACCAGCAATGCACAGAGGGATCATCCATTGCTTATTTAAACGTAAACACGTGCCATACACAGAGGGATCATCCATTCCTTCGGTAAAGGTCAACAACTACAATGCACAGAGGGATCAATCAATCCTAAGGCTAATATAAACACCTGCAATGCACAGAGGGATCATCCATTGCTTAGGTAAAGGTAAACACGTGCAATACACAGAGGGATCATCCATTCCTTAGGTAAAGGTCAACACCTACATTATATAGAGGGATCATCCATACCTTATGTAAAGGGAACACCTGCATTTCACACAGGGAAGATCCATTCCTTTGGTAAAGGTAAAAACCTGCATTGAACAGAGGGATCTTCCATTTCTTAGGTAATAGTAAACACCTGCAATGCAGAGAGGGCTCATCCATTCCTTAGGTAATGGTAAACGCCTGCATTGCAGAGAGGGATCATCCATCCTTTAAGTAAAGGAAGAATCCTACGTTCAACAGAGGAATCATCTATTCCTTAGGGAACAGTTAACACCTGCACTGCACAAAGGGCTCATCCATTCCTTAGGTAAAGGACAACACCAGTATTGCACAGAGGGATCGTCCATTCATTTGGTAAATATAAACACCTCCATTGCACAGAGGAATCTTCCTTTCCTTAGGTAAAGGTAAACATCAGCATTGAACATAGGAATTTTCCATTATATAGGTAATAATAAACACCTGCAATGCACAGAGGGATCATCCCTTTTCTCATATAAATGTAAACACCTGCAATGAGCAGAGGGATCATCCATTCCTTAGAGAAAGGTAATCACCTGAGGTGAACAGACGGATCATCCATTCCTTAGGTACGAAATGAACACGTGCATTACACAGAGGGATCATGCATTCCTTATGTAAAGGTCAACACCTGTATTTTACACAGGGATCAACCGTACCTTAGGTAAAGGTCAACACCTGCATTGCACAGAATTCATCCATTCCTTAGGTAAAAGTCAACACTTGCTGGGCCACCAAATTCATCCATTTCTTATGTGAAGGTAAACCTGCATTGCACACAGGGAAGATCCATTCCTTTGGTAAAGGTAAACACCTGCATTTAACAGAGGGATCAGCCATTCCTTAGGTAATAGTAAACACCTGCAGTGCACAGAGGGATCATCCATTCCTTAGGTAATGGTAAACACGTGCAATGGACCGAGGGGTCATCCATTACTTAGGTAAAGGTAAACACCAGCATTATACAGAGGGTCATCCACCCTTAGGTATCAATAAACACCTGCTTTTTGAACAGAAGGATCATCCATTCCTTTGATAACAGTAAGCACCTGCATTGAACAGAGGGATTATCCATTCCTAAGATAACGGTAAACAACTGTATTGAACAGAGGGATCATCTATTCCTTAGGTAAAGATCAACACCTGCATTGCACAAAGGATCATGCATTCTTTAGGTAAAGGTAAACACCCTCATTGCACAGATGGATCATCAATTTCTTACGTAACTGTAAACAACTGCATTGAACATAGGGATCATCCATTCCTCACATAACGGTAAACACCTTCATTGCACAGAGGGCTCATGCTATTCCATAGGTAACTGTAAACACCTGCACTGCACAGAGGGATCTTCCATTCATTCGGTAAATATAAACACCTCCATTGTACAGAGGAATCATCCTTTCGATAGGTAAAGGTAAACAGCAGCGTTGAATATAGTCATCTTCTATTCCTTAGGTAAAATAAACACTGGCAATGAACAGAGTTCATCCATTCCTTAGGTAAAGGTCAACACCTGCATTGCACACAGGCATCATCCATTCCTTAGGTAAAGGTCAACACCTGCCTGGCCCAGAGGGACCATCCATTCCTTATGTAAAGGTAAAAACCTGCACTGTGCACAGAGAACATCCATTCCTTTTGTAAAGTTAAACACCAGAATTGAACAGAGGGATATTTCAATCCTTATGTCATAGTAAGCACCTGCAATGCACAGAGGGATCATCCATTCCTAAGACAAATATAAACACCAATAATGCACAGAGGGATCATCCATTCCCTAGGTCAAGCTAAATACCTGCAATGCACAGAGGAATCATCCATTCCTTAAGTAACTGTAAACAGCTGCATTGAACAGAGGGATCATCTATTCCTTAGGTAGAGATCAACACCTCCATTGCACAGAGGGATAATCCATTCCGTAGATAACGGTAAACACCTGAATTGCACAGAGGGATCATCCAATCCTTTGGTAAAGGTAAACACTTGCCTGGCCAAGAGGGATCATCCATTCCTTATGTAAAGGTAAACACCAGATTTGCACACAGAGAACATCCATTCCTTTTTTTAAAGGTAAACACATGCATTTAACAGAGTTATCTTTCATTCCTTAGGTAATACTAAATATCTGCAAGGCACAGAGGGATTATCCATTCCTAAGACAACTACAAACGCCTGCAATGCCCGGGGGTCAACCGTTCCTTAGGTAAAGCTACAAACCTGCATTGCAGAGAGGGATTATCCATTACTTAGGTAAAGGTAAACACCTGCATTGCACACATGGATCATCCATTCCTAAGGTAATGGTAAAGACCTGCATTGAACAGAGGGATTATCCATTCCTTAGTTAACGGTAAACACCTGCGTTGAAGAGAGGGATCATCTATTCCTTAGGTAAAGATCAACTCCTACATTTCACAGAGGGATCACCGATTCCTTAAGTGAAGTTCAAAATCTACATTACACAGAAGGTCATCCATTCCTTAGCTAATGGACAACACCTGCAATGCACAGAGGGATCTTCCATTAAGTTGGTAAATATAAACACCTCCATTGCACAGAGGAATCATCCTTTCCATAGACAAAGGTATACACCAGCATTGAACATAGGCATCTTCCATTCCTTAGGTAATAATAAACATCTGCAATGCATAGAGGGATCATCCCATTTTTTATATAAAAGTAAACACCTGCAATGAACAGAGGTATCAAAAATTCCTTAGGGAAAGGTAATCACTTGAGTTGCACAGACGGACCATCCATTCCATAGGTACGAGGTGAACACGTGCATTGCACAGAGGGATCATCCATTCCTTACATAAAGGTCAACACCTGCATTTTACAAAGGGATCAACCATTCCTTAGGTAAAGGTAAACAACTGCCTTGCACAGAGAGTTCATCCATTCCTTACGTAAAAGTCAACACGTGCCTGTCCAAGAAAGATGATCCATTCCTTATGTGAAGGTAACACCTACTTTGCACACAGGAAAGATCCATTCCTTTGGTAAATGTAAACACTTTCATTGAACAGAGGGATCTTCCATTTCTTAGGAAATACTAATCACCTGCAATGCACAGAAGGATCATCAATTCCTAAGGCAAATATAAACACCTGCAATGCACAGAGGAATCATCCATTGCTTAGGTAAAGGTAAACACGTGCAACACACAGAGGGATCATCCATTCCTTAGGTAAAGGTCAAGACCTACATTGCACAGAGGGATCTTCCATTCCTTAGGTAAAGGTCAACACCTGACTGTCCCAGAAGGATCATCCATACCTTATGTAAAGGTAAACACCTGTATTGCACACAGGGAACATCCATTCCTTAGGTAATTTTAAACACCTGCAATGCACAGAGGGATCATACATGCCTAAGGTAAATGTAAACACCTATAATGCACAGAGGGATCATATATTCCTCAGGTAAGTGTATGCACCTGCATTGCACAGGGGGATCATCCATTCCTTAAGTGAAGGTAGAAACCTGTATTGAACAGAGGGATCATCCTTTTCAAGGTAAAGGTACACACCTGCGTTGAACATAGGGATCATCGATTCCTTAGGGAACAATTAACACCTACACTGCACAGAGGGCTCATCCATTCCTTAGGTAATGGTCACCACCTGCATTGAACAGAGGGATCTTTCATTCCTTAGGAAATTGTAAACACCTACAATGCACAGAGGGATCATTCATTCCTAAGGCAAATATAAACACCTGCAATGCACAGAGGGATCATCCATTGCTTAGGTAAAGGTAAACACGTGCAATACAGAGACGGATCATCCATTCCTTAGGTAAAGGTCAACACCTACAATGCACAGAGTGATCATTCATTGCTAAGGCTAATATAAACATATGCAATGGACAGAGGGATCATCCATTGCTTAGGTAAAGGTAAACACGTGCAAAACACAGAGGGATCATCCATTCCTTACGTAAAGGTCAACACCTACAATACACAGAGGGATCATTCATTCCTAAGGCAAATATAAACCCCTGCAATGCTCAGAGGGATCATAAATTGCTTAGGTTAAGGTAAAAACGTGCAATAAACAGAGGGATCATCCGTTCCTTAGGTAAAGGTCAAAACCTACAATGCACAGAGGCATCATTCAGTCCTAAGGCAAATATAATCACCTGCAATGCACAAAGGGATCATCCATTGCTTAGGTAAAGGTAAACAAGTGCAATACACAGAGGGATCATCCATTCATTAGGTAAAGGTCAACACCTACATTGTACAGAGGGATCATCCATTAGTTGGGTAAAGGTCAACACCTGACTGGCCCAGAGGGATCATGCATACCTTATGTAAAGGTAACACCTGCATTTCAAACAGGGAAGATCCATTCCTATGGTAAAGGTAAAAACCTGCATTGAACAGAGGGATCGTCCATTCCTTAGGTAATAGTAAACACCTGCAATGCACAGAGGGATCATCCATTCCTTATGTAAAGGTCAAAACCTGACTGGCCCAGAAGGATCATCCATACCTTATGTAAAGGGAAACACCTTCATTGAACACAGGGAGCATCCATTCCTTAGGTAATTGTAAACACCTGCAATGCACAGAGGGATCATCCAGTCCTTAGGTAATAGTAAACACCTGCAATGCACAGAGGGATCATCCAGTCCTTAGCTAATGGTAAACGGCTGCATTGCAGAGAGGGATCATCCATTCTTTAAGTAAAGGAAGAATCCTGCGTTGAACAGAGGGATCATCGATTCCTTAGGGAACAGTTAACACCTGCACTGCACAGAGGGCTCATCCATTCCTTAGGTAATGATCAACACCTGCATTGAACAGTGCGATCTTCCATTCCTTAGGTAATAGTAAACACCTGCAATGCACAGAGGGATCATCCATTCCTTAGGTAATGGTAAACAGCTGCAATGCACAGAGGGATCATCCAGTCCTTAGGTAATGGTAAACGCCTGCATTGCAGAGAGGGATCATCCATTCTTTAAGTAAAGGAAGAATCCTGCGTTGAACAGAGGGATCATCGATTCCTTAGGGAACAGTTCACACCTGCACTGCACAGAGGGCTCATCCATTCCATAGGTAATTGTCAACACCTGCACTGAACAGAGGGATCATCCATTCCTTATGTAATGATCAACACATGCATTGAACAGATGGATCTTCCATTCCTTAGGAAATTGTAAACACCTAAAATGCACAGAGGCATCATTCACTCCTAAGGCAAATATAAACACATGCAATGCACAGAGGGATCATCCATTGCTTAGGTAAAGGTAAACATGTGTAATACACAGAGGGATCATCCATTCCTTAGGTAAAGTTCAACACCTACATTGCACAGAGTGATCATCCATTCCTTAGGTAATGGTAAACACCTGCAATGCACAGAGGGATCATCCAGTCCTTAGGTAATGGTAAACACCTGCATTGCAGAGAGGGATCATCCATTCTTTAAGTAAAGGAAGAATCCTGCGTTGAACAGAAGGATCACCGATTCCTTAGGGAACAGTTAACACCAGCACTGCACAGCGGGCTCATCCATTCCTTAGGTAATGGTCAGCACCTGCGTTGAACAGAGGGATCTTCCATTCCTTAGGAAATTTTAAACACCTACAATGCACATAGGGAGCATTCATTCCTAAGGCAAATATAAACACCTGCAATGCACAGAGGGATCATCCATTCCTTAGGTAAAAGTCAACACCTACAATGCACAGAGGGCTCATCCATTCCTTAGTTAGTGGCCAACACCTGCATTGAACAGAGGGATCTTCCATTCCTTAGGAAATTGTAAACACCTACAATGCACAGAGGATTCATCAATTCCTTAGGTAAAGATCAACACCTGCCTTGCACAGAGTGATCATCCATTCCTTAGGTAAAGGTCAACACCTGCATTGCACAGAAGGATCATCCATTCCTTAGGTAAAGGTCAACACCTGCCCGGCCCAGAGGGATCATCCATACCTTATGTAAAGGTAACACCTGCATTTCACACAGGGAAGATCCATTCCCTTGGTAAAGGTAAAAACCTGCATTGAACAGATGGATCTTCCATTCCTTAGGTAATAGTAAACACCTGCATTGCACAGAGGGATCATCCATTCCTTAGGTAATGGTACACGCCTGCATTGCAGAGAGGGATCATCCATTCTTTACGTAAAGGAAGAATCCTGTGTTGAACAGAGGGATCATCGATTCCTAAGGGAACAGTTAACACCTGCACTGCACAGAGGGCTCATCCATTCCTTAGGTCATGGTCAACACCAGCATTGAACAGGGGGATCTTCCATTCCTTAGAAAATTGTAAACACCTACCATGCACAGAGGGATCATTCATTCCTAAGGCAAATATAAACACCTGCAATGCACAGAGAGATCATCCAGTCCTTAGGTAATGGTAAACGCCTACATTGCAGCGAGGCATCATCCATTCTTTAAGTAAAGGCAGGATCCTGCGTTGAACAGAGCGATCATCGATTCCTTAGTGAACAGTTAACACATGCACTACACAGAGGGCTCATCCATTCCTTAGGTAATGGTCAACACCTGCATTGAACAGAGGGATCTTCCATTCCTTAGGACAATGTAAACACCTACAATGCACAGAGGGATCATTCATTCTTAAGGCAAATATAAACACCTGCAATGCACAGAGGGATCATCCTTGCTTAGGTAGTGGTAAACACCTGCAATGCACAGAGGGATCATTCATTCCTAAGGCAAATATAAACACCTGCAATCCACAGAGGGATCATCCATTCATTAGGTAATGGTAATCACCTGCAATGCACAGAGTGATCATCCAGTCCTTAGGTAATGGTAAACGCCTGCATTGCAGAGAGGGCTCATCCATTCTTTAAGTAAAGGAAGAATCCTGCATTGAACAGAGGGATCATCGATTCCTTAGATAACAGTTAACACCTGCACTGCACAGAGGGCTCATCCATTCCTTAGGTAATGGTCAACACCTGCATTGAACAGAGGGATGTTCCATTCCTTGGGAAATTGTAAACACCTACAATGCACAGAGGGATCATTCATTCCTAAGGCAAATATAAACACCTGCAATGCACAGAGGGATAATCCATTGCTTAGGTACAGGTCAACACCTGCATTGAATAGAGGGATCTTCCATTCCTTAGAAAATTGTAAACACCTACAATGCACAGAGGGATCATCCATTTCTTAGGTAAAGGTAAACACGTGCAATACACAGAGGGATCATCCATTCCCTAGGTAAAGGTCAACACCTACATTGCACAGAGGGATCACCCATTCCTTAGGTAAAGGTCAACACCTCACTGGCGCAGAGGGATCATCCATACCTTATGTAAAGGTAACACCTGCATTTCCCACAGGGAAGATCCATTCCTTTGGTAGAGGTAAAAACCTGCATTGAACAGAGGGATCTTCCATTCCTTAGGAAATTGTAAACACCTACAATGCACAGAGGGATCATTCATTCCTAAGGCAAACATAAACACCTTCAATGCACAGAAGGATCATCCATTGCTTAGGTAAAGGTAAACACGTGCAATACACAGAGGGATCAACCATTCCTTAGGTAAAGGTCAACACCTACATTGCACAGAGGGATCACCCATTCCTTAGGTAAGAGTCAACACCTCACTGGCACAGAGGGATCATCCATACCTTATGTAAAGGTAACACCTGTATTTCCCACAGGGAATATCCATTCCTTTGGTAAAGGTAAAAACCTGCATTGAACAGAGGGATCTTCCATTCCTTAGGTAATAGTAAACACCTACAATGCACAGAGGGATCATCCATTGCTTAGGTAATGGTAAACTCCTGCAATGCACAGAGGGATCATCCTGTCCTTTGGTAATGGTAAACGCCTGCATTGCAGAGAGGATCATCCATTCTTTAAGAAAAGGAAGAATCCTGCGTTGAACAGAGGGTTCATTGATTCCTTAGGGAATAGTTAACACCTGCACTGCACAGAGGGCTCATACATTCCTTAGGTAATGGTCTACACCTGCATGGAACAGAGGGATCTTCCATTCCTTTGGAAATTGTAAACACCTACAATGCACAGAGGGATCATTCATTCCTAAGGCAAATATAAACACCTGAAATGTACAGAGGGATCATCCATTGCTTAGGTAAAGGTAAACACGTGCAATACACAGAGGGATCATCCATTGCTTAGGCAAAGGTAAACACGTGCAATACACAGAGGGATCATCCATTCCTTAGGTAAAGGTGAACACCTACAATGCACAGAGGGATCATTCATTCCTAAGGCAAACATAAACACCTGCAATGCACAGAGGGTTCATCCATTGCTTAGGTAAAGGTAAACACGTGCAATACACAGAAGGATTATCCATTCTTTAGATAATGGTAAACACCTGCATTTAACAGAGGGGACATCTATTCGTTAGGTAAAGATCAACACCTTCATTGCACAGGGGGATCAATCCCTTCCTTAGGTAAAGACAATCACCTGCTTTGAACAGAGGTATCATATATTCCTTAGGTAAAGATCAACATCTGCATTGCAAAGAGGGATCATCTGTTCCTTAGATAATGGTAAACAGGTGCATTGAACTGAGGATCATCTATTCCTTAGGTAAAGATCTAGACCTGCATTGCACAGAGGTATCATCCATTCCTTAGAGAACGGTAAACATCTGCCTTTAACTGAGGGCTCATATATTCCGTAGGTAATTATCAACACCTGCATTTCACAGTGGGTTCGTCCCATTCCTTACGTTAAGGTCAACACCTGCATTACACATAGGGATCATACATTCCTTCCGTAAAGGTAAACACCTGCATTGAACAGAGGGATCATCCATGCCCTAGGTAACTGTAAACACCTGCATTGAACAGAGGGATCACTCATTTCTTAGATAACGGTAAACATGTGCATTAAACAGAGGGATCCATATATTCCTCAGGTAAAGATCAGAACCTGCATTGCACAGAGATCATCAATACCTTATTTAATGGTAAACAGCTGCATTGAACAGAGGGATCACCCACTCCTTAGATAATCGTAAACAACTTCATTGAACAGAGGGAGCATCCATTCTTTAGATAATGGTAAACGCCTGCATTTAACAGAGTGATCATCTATTCCTTAGGTAAAGATCAACACATGGATTGCACTGGTGGATCAATCCCTTCCTTAGGTAAAGGTAAACACGTGCAATACACAGAGGGCTCATCCATTCCTTAGGTAAAGGTAAACACCTGTATTGAACAGAAGTATCATCTATTCCTTAGATAAAGATCAACACCTGAATTGTTCAGAGGATCATCCATTCCTTAGATAACAGTAAATGCCTGTAATGAACAGAGGGATCATCTATTCCTTAGGTAAAGATCAATATCTGCATTGCACAGAGGGATCATCTGATTCCTTAGGTTAAGGTAGATACCTGCATTGCACATAGGGATCATGCATTCCTTAAGTAAAGGTAAACACATGCATTGGACGGAAGGATCATCCATTCCTTAGGTATCTGTAAACACCTGCATAGCACAGAGGGATCATCCATTCCTTAGGTAACTGTAAACACCTGCATTGAACAGATGGCTCATCTATTCCTTAGGTAAAGATCAACACCTGCATTGCACAGAGGGTCATCCATTCCTTAGGCCACTTTATTCACCTGCATTGAACAGATGGCTCATCTATTCCTTAGGTAAAGATCAACACCTGCATTGCACAGAGGGGTCATCCATTCCTTAGGCAACTGTATTCACCTGCATTGAACAGAGGGATCATCCATTCCTCAGGTAAAGGCCAACACCTGCATTGAACAGAGGGAACTTCCATTCTTTAGGTAAATGTAAACACCTGCATGCACAGAGGGAATCATCCATTCCTAATAAAATATAACACCTGCAATGTTAATAGAGAGGGATAATCCATTGCTTAGGTAAAGGTAAACACCTGCAATACAGAGAGAAGGATCATCCAGTCCCTAGGTTAAGGTAAACACCTGCATTCAGAGATGGATCATCCATTCTTTAAGTAAAGGAAAACCAGGCGTGGAACAGAGGGATCATCAATTCCTCAGGGAACAGGTAACACCTGTACTGGCCAGAGGGCTCATCCTTCCTTTAGGTACAGGTAAACACCTGCATTGAACAGAGTGGATCATCCATTCTTAGAAATTAAAACCTACAAGGCAAAGAGGGATCATCCATTCCTAAGGCAAATGTAAACACCTTGCAATGCACAGAAGGATCATCCATTGCTTAGGTAATGGTAAACATCTGCAATGCTAAGAGGGATCATCCATTCCTTTAGGTAAAGGTAAAACCTGGGTATTGCAGAGAGCGAACTTCCATTATTTAAGTAAAAGAAGACCCTCCTGAACAAAGGGATCATCCTTCTTTAGGAACAGCAACACACCTGCCTGGAAACAGGGCTCATCCATTCCTTGGGAAATGGTCAACAACTGCACTGAATGAGATCATCCATTCCTTAGGAAATTGTAAACACCGACAATGAACAGAGGATTATTCTATCTTGGGCAAAGATAAACACCTGCAATGCACAGAGGGACTTCATCCATCTCCTTAGTAAAGTTTAAGGCCTGCCAGGCACAGAGGGCTCATCCATTCCTCATGTAAAGGTAAACACCAGATTGCACACAGAGGAACATCCTTTCCTTTGCAAAGGTAAACAACTCAATGCACAGAGGGATATCCATTCTTAGGTAAAGGTAAACACTTGTCTTATACAGAGGGATCATCCATGCCCTAGGTAAAGGTCAACACCTCCAATGCACAGTGGATCCTCCACTCTATGGTAAATATAAACACCTGTATTGAATAAGAGGGATCTTCCAGTCCTTAGGTAATAGTAAACACCTGAATTGCACAGGGATCATCCATTCCTTAGGTAATGGTAAACACCTGAAATGCACAGAGGGATCATCCAGTCATTAGGTAAGGGTAAACACTCCATTGCACAGAGGGATCATCCATCCTTTAGGTAAAGGTAAACACCCATATTGAACAGAGCGATCATCAATTACTTAGGTAACTGTTACCATATCTACTGCACAGAGGGCTCATCCATTCAGGATGTGGTCAACACCTGCATTGAACAGCCTGATCTTCCATTCCTTAGGAAATTGTAAAAACCTGGGATTGAGAGGGCCTGAGTATTCATTCCTAAGGCAAATATAAACATGCAATGCACAGAGGATCATCCATCCTTAGGTAAAAGTCCTCACCTACAATGCAGGATCATCCATTCATTCATAAGGCAACAAAACACCTGGCAATGAACAGAGGGATCATCCATTCCTTAGGGTAAAGATCAACACCTGCAATGCACAAAGGGGATCATCCATTCCTTAGGTAATGGTAAACACCTGCATTGCAGAGAGGTAACATCCATTCTTTAAAAAGGAAGAATCTGCATTGAAACAGAGGGATCATCGATTCTCAGGGAAGAGTTAACACCTGCACGAAACAGAGGGACCACCCATTCCTTAGGTAATGGTCAAACTCTGCATTGAAGAGATGGTCCAACCATTCCTTAAGAAATTGTAAACACCTACAATGCACAGAGGATGTTCCATTCTTAGGTAAATATAAACACCTGCAATGCCAGACGGAAACTTCCATTCCTTAGATAATGATAAACACCTACAATGCACAGAGGGATCATTCATTCTTAGGTAAACATAAAACACCTGCACTGCACAGAGGGATCATCTCCCCCTATAGGTAATGTTAAAACACCTGCATTGAACAGAGGGGATTCATCCATTCCTTAAGAAATTGTAAAAAGACCTGCATTGCACAGAGGATCATCCATTCCTTAGGAAAATATGGGTAAACACTCCATTGAACAGAGGATCATCCATTTCTTATTTAATGGTAAACACCTACATTGAACAGAGGGATCATCCATCTTTAGGTGAAGATCAACAACTACAATGCACAGAGGGATCAATCAATCCTAAGGTAATATAAAAACACCTGCAATGCACAGAGGGATCATCCATTGCTTAGGTAAAGGTAAACACGTGCAATACACAGAGGATCATCCATTCTTTAGGTAACAGGGTCAACACCTACATTATATTAGAGGATCATCCATACCTTATGTAAAGGGAACACCTGCATTTCACACAGGGGAAGATCCATTCCTTTGGTAAAGGTAAAAACCTGCATTGAACAGAGAGGATCTTCCATTTATAGGTAATTAAAACACCTGCAATGCAGAGAGGGCTCATCCATTCCTTTGTAATGGTAAACGCCTGCATTGCAGAGAGGGATATCCATCCTTTAAGTAAAAGGAAGAAAACACGTTCAACAGAGAATCATCCATTTAGGGGAACAGTTAACACCTGCACTGCACACAAAGGGCTCATCCATTCCTTAGGTAAATGACAACACCAGTATTGCACAGAGGATCATCCATTCATTTGGTAAATATAAACACCTCCATTGCACAGAGGAATCTTCCTTTCCTTAGGTAAAGGTAAACATCAGCATTGAACATAGGAATTTTTCCATTATATAGTTAATAATAAACACCTGCAATGCATCAGAGGATCATCCCTTTCCTATATAAATGTAAACACTGCAATGAGCAGAGGGATCATCCATTCCTTAGAGAAAGGTAATCACCTTAGTGTAACAGACGGATCATCCATTCCTTAGGTAAAATGAACACGTGCATTACACAGAGGATCATGCATTCCTTATGTAAAATTAACACCTGTATTTTTGGGTACACAGGGATCAACATTACTTTAGGTAAAGGTCAACACCTGCATTGCACAGAATTCATCCATTCCTTAGGTAAAAGTCAACACTTGTTGGCCACACCATTCATCCATTTCTTATGTGAAGGTAAACCTGCATTGCACACAGGAAGATCCATTCCTTGGTAAAGGTAAACACCTGCATTTAACAGAGGGATCAGCCATTCCTTAGGTAATAGTAAAACACCTGCAGTGCACAGAGGGATCATCCATTCCTTAGGTAATGGTAAACACGTGCAATGGACCGAGGGGTCATCCATTACTTAGGTAAAGGTAAACACCAGCATTATACAGAGGGGTCATCCACCCCTTAGGTATCAATAAACACCTGCTTTGAACAGAAGGATCATCCATTCCTTTGATAACAGTAAGCACCTGCATTGAACAGAGGGATTATCCATTCCTAAGATAACGGTAAACAACTGTATTGAACAGAGGGATCATCTATTCCTTAGGTAAAGATCAACACCTGCATTGCACAAAGGATCATGCATTCTTTTAGGTAAAGGTAAACACCCTCATTGCACAGATGGATCATCAATTTACGTAACTGTAAACAACTGCATTGAACATAGGGATCATCCATTCCTCACATAACGGTAAACACCTTCATTGCACAGAGGGCTCATGCTATTCCATAGGTAACTGTAAACACCTGCACTGCACAGAGGGATCTTCCATTCATTCGGTAAATATAAACACCTCCATTGTACAGAGGAATCATCCTTTCGATAGGTAAAGGTAAACAGCAGCGTTGAATATAGTCATCTTCTATTCCTTAGGTAAAATAAAAACACTGGCAATGAACAGAGTTCATCCATTCCCTTAGGTAAAGGTCAACACCTGCATTGCACACAGGCATCATCCATTCCTTAGGTAAAGGTCAACACCTGCCTGGCCCAGAGGGACCATCCATTCCTTATGTAAAGGTAAAACCTGCACTGTGCACAGAGAACATCCATTCCTTTGTAAAGTTAAACACCAGAATTGAACAGAGGATATTTTAATCCTTATGTCATAGTAAGCACCTGCAATGCACAGAGGATCATCCATTCCTAAGACAAATATAAAAACACCAATAATGCACAGAGGGGATCATCCATTCCCTAGGTCAAGCTAAATACCTGCAATGCACAGAGAAATCATCCATTCTTAAGTAACTGTAAACAGCTGCATTGAACAGAGGGATCATCTATTCCTTAGGTAGAGATCAACACCTCCATTGCACAGAGGATAATCCATTCCGTAGATAACGGTAAACACCTGAATTGCACAGAGGGATCATCCAATCCCTTTGGTAAAGGTAAACACTTGCCTGGCCAAGAGGGATCATCCATTCCATATGTAAAGGTAAACACCAGATTTGCACACAGAGAACATCCATTCCTTTTTTAAAGGTAAACACATGCATTTAACAGAGTTATCTTTCATTCCTTAGGTAATACTAAATATCTGCAAGGCACAGAGGGATTATCCATTCCTAAGACAACTACAAACGCCTGCAATGCCCGGGGTCAACCGTTCCTTGAAGTAAGCTACAAACCTGCATTGCAGAGAGGGATTATCCATTACTTAGGTAAAGGTAAACACCTGCATTGCACACATGGATCATCCATTCCTAAGGTAATGGTAAAGACCTGCATTGAACAGAGGGGATTATCCATTCCTTAGTTAACGGTAAACACCTCATGTTGAAGAGAGGGATCATCTATTCCTTAGGTAAAGATCAACTCCTACATTTCACAGAGGATCACGATTCCTTTAAGTGAAGTTCAAAATCTACATTACACAGAAGGTCATCCATTCCTTAGCTAATGGACAACACCTGCAATGCACAGAGGGATCTTCCATTGTTGGTAAATATAAACACCCTCCATTGCACAGAGGAATCATCCTTTCCATAGACAAAGGTATACACCAGCATTGAACATAGGCATCTTCCATTTCCTTAGGTAATAATAAACATCTGCAATGCATAGAGGGATCATCCCATTTTTATATAAAAGTAAACACCTGCAATGAACAGAGGTATCAAAATTCCTTAGGGAAAAGGTAATCACTTGAGTTGCACAGACGGACCATCCATTCCATAGGTACGAGGTGAACACGTGCATTGCACAGAGGATCATCCATTCCCTTACATAAAGGTCAACACCTGCATTTTACAAAGGGATCAACCATTCCTTAGGTAAAGGTAAACAACTGCCTTGCACAGAGTTCATCCATTCCTTACGTAAAAGTCAACACGTGCCTGTCAAGAAAGATGATCCATTCCTTATGTGAAGGTAACACCTACTTTTGCACACAGGAAAGATCCATTCCTTTTGTAAATGTAAACACTTTCATTGAACAGAGGATCTTCCATTTCTTAGAAATACTAATCACCTGCAATGCACAGAAGGATCATCAATTCCTAAGGCAAATATAAACACCTGCAATGCACAGAGGAATCATCCATTGCTTAGGTAAAGGTAAACACGTGCAACACACAGAGGATCATCCATTCCTTAGGTAAAGGTCAAGACCTACATTGCACAGAGGGATCTTCCATTCCTTAGGTAAAGGTCAACACCTGACTGTCCCAGAAGGATCATCCATACCTTATGTAAAAGGTAAACACCTGTATTGCACACAGGGAACATCCATTCCTTAGGTAATTTTAAACACCTGCAATGCACAGAGGGATCATACATGCCTAAGGTAAACAAAAACACCTATAATGCACAGAGGATCATATATTCCTCAGGTAAGTGTATGCACCTGCATTGCACAGGGGATCATCCATTCCTTAAGTGAAGGTAGAAACCTGTATTGAACAGAGGGATCATCCTTTTCAAGGTAAAGGTACACACCTGCGTTGAACATAGGGATCATCGATTCCTTAGGAACAATTAACACCTACACACTGCACAGAGTGGCTCATCCATTCCTTAGGTAATGGTCACCACCTGCATTGAACAGAGGGATCTTTCATTCCTTAGGAAATTGTAAACACCTACAATGCACAGAGGGATCATTCATTCCTAAGGCAAATATAAACACCTGCAATGCACAGAGGGATCATCCATTGCTTAGGTAAAGGTAAACACGTGCAATACAGAGACGGATCATCCATTCCTTAGGTAAAGGTCAACACCTACAATGCACAGAGTGATCATTCATTGCTAAGGCTAATATAAACATATGCAATGGACAGAGGATCATCCATTGCTTAGGTAAAAGGTAAACACGTGCAAAAAACACAGAGGGATCATCCATTCCTTACGTAAAGGTCAACACCTACAATACACAGAGGGATCATTCATTCCTAAGGCAAATATAAACCCCTGCAATGCTCAGAGGGATCATAAATTGCTTAGGTTAAGGTAAAAACGTGCAATAAACAGAGGATCATCCGTTCCTTAGGTAAAGGTCAAAACCTACAATGCACAGAGGCATCATTCAGTCCTAAGGCAAATATAATCACCTGCAATGCACAAAGGGATCATCCATTGCTTAGGTAAAGGTAAACAAGTGCAATACACAGAGGGATCATCCATTCATTAGGTAAAGGTCAACACCTACATTGTACAGAGGGATCATCCATTAGTTGGGTAAAGGTCAACACCTGACTGGCCCAGAGGGATCATGCATACCTTATGTAAAGGTAACACCTGCATTTCAAACAGGGAAGATCCATTCCTATGGTAAAGGTAAAACCTGCATTGAACAGAGGGATCGTCCATTCCTTAGGTAATAGTAAACACCTGCAATGCACAGAGGGATCATCCATTCCTTATGTAAAGGTCAAACCTGACTGGCCCAGAAGGATCATCCATACCTTATGTAAAGGGAAACACCTTCATTGAACACAGGAGCATCCATTCCTTAGGTAATTGTAAACACCTGCAATGCACAGAGGGATCATCCAGTCCTTAGGTAATAGTAAACACCTGCAATGCACAGAGGGATCATCCAGTCCTTAGCTAATGGTAAACGGCTGCATTGCAGAGGGATCATCCATTCTTTAAGTAAAGGAAGAATCCTCGTTGAACAGAGGATCATCGATTCCTTAGGGAACAGTTAACACCTGCACTGCACAGAGGGCTCATCCATTCCTTAGGTAATGATCAACACCTGCATTGAACAGTGATCTTCCATTCCTTAGGTAATAGTAAACACCTGCAATGCACAGAGGGATCATCCATTCCTTAGGTAATGGTAAACAGCTGCAATGCACAGAGGGATCATCCAGTCCTTAGGTAATGGTAAACGCCTGCATTGCAGAGAGGGATCATCCATTCTTTAAGTAAAGGAAGAATCCTGCGTTGAACAGAGGGATCATCGATTCCTTAGGGAACAGTTCACACCTGCACTGCACAGAGGGCTCATCCATTCCATAGGTAATTGTCAACACCTGCACTGAACAGAGGGATCATCCATTCCTTATGTAATGAATGATCAACACATGCATTGAACAGATGGATCTTCCATTCCTTAGGAAATTGTAAACACCCTAAAATGCACAGAGGCATCATTCACTCCTAAGGCAAATATAAACACATGCAATGCACAGAGGATCATCCATTGCTTAGGTAAAGGTAAACATGTGTAATACACAGAGGATCATCCATTCCTCAGGTAAAGTTCAACACCTACATTGCACAGAGTGATCATCCATTCCTTAGGTAATGGTAAACACCTGCAATGCACAGAGGATCATCCAGTCCTTAGGTAATGGTAAACACCTGCATTGCAGAGAGGGATCATCCATTCTTTAAGTAAAGGAAGAATCCTCGTTGAACAGAAGGATCACCGATTCCTTAGGGAACAGTTAACACCAGCACTGCACAGCGGGCTCATCCATTCCTTAGGTAATGGTCAGCACCTGCGTTGAACAGAGGATCTTCCATTCCTTAGAAATTTTAAACACCTACAATGCACATAGGAGCATTCATTCCTAAGGCAAATATAAACACCTGCAATGCACAGAGGATCATCCATTCCTTAGGTAAAAGTCAACACCTACAATGCACAGAGGGCTCATCCATTCCTTAGTTAGTGGCCAACACCTGCATTGAACAGAGGGATCTTCCATTCCTTAGGAAATTGTAAACACCTACAATGCACAGAGGATTCATCAATTCCTTAGGTAAAGATCAACACCTGCCTTGCACAGAGTGATCATCCATTCCTTAGGTAAAGGTCAACACCTGCATTGCACAGAAGGATCATCCATTCCTTAGGTAAAGGTCAACACCTGCCCGGCCCAGGGGATCATCCATACCTTATGTAAAGGTAACACCTGCATTCACACAGGGAAGATCCATTCCCTTGGTAAAGGTAAACCTGCATTGAACAGATGGATCTTCCATTCCTTAGGTAATAGTAAACACCTGCATTGCACAGAGGGATCATCCATTCCTTAGGTAATGGTACACGCCTGCATTGCAGAGAGGGATCATCCATTCTTTACGTAAAGGAAGAATCCTGTGTTGAACAGAGGGATCATCGATTCCTAAGGAACAGTTAACACCTGCAC
Organism: Orientallactaga sibirica; assembly: GCA_036365145.1. Classification (NCBI taxonomy): domain Eukaryota; kingdom Metazoa; phylum Chordata; class Mammalia; order Rodentia; family Dipodidae; genus Orientallactaga; species Orientallactaga sibirica. The sequence goes on from JAEOAD010001320.1 coordinate 800,143, forward strand.
TGCACAGAGGGCTCATCCATTCCTTAGGTCATGGTCAACACCAGCATTGAACAGGGGATCTTCCATTCCTTAGAAAATTGTAAACACCTACCATGCACAGAGGGATCATTCATTCCTAAGGCAAATATAAACACCTGCAATGCACAGAGAGATCATCCAGTCCTTAGGTAATGGTAAACGCCTACATTGCAGCGAGGCATCATCCATTCTTTAAGTAAAGGCAGGATCTGGCGTTGAACAGAGCGATCATCGATTCCTTAGTGAACAGTTAACACATGCACTACACAGAGGGCTCATCCATTCCTTAGGTAATGGTCAACACCTGCATTGAACAGAGGGATCTTCCATTCCTTAGGACAATGTAAACACCTACAATGCACAGAGGATCATTCATTCTTAAGGCAAATATAAACACCTGCAATGCACAGAGGGATCATCCTTGCTTAGGTAGTGGTAAACACCTGCAATGCACAGAGGGATCATTCATTCCTAAGGCAAATATAAACACCTGCAATCCACAGAGGGATCATCCATTCATTAGGTAATGGTAATCACCTGCAATGCACAGAGTGATCATCCAGTCCTTAGGTAATGGTAAACGCCTGCATTGCAGAGAGGGCTCATCCATTCTTTAAGTAAAGGAAGAATCCTGCATTGAACAGAGGGATCATCGATTCCTTAGATAACAGTTAACACCTGCACTGCACAGAGGGCTCATCCATTCCTTAGGTAATGGTCAACACCTGCATTGAACAGAGGGATGTTCCATTCCTTGGGAAATTGTAAACACCTACAATGCACAGAGGGATCATTCATTCCTAAGGCAAATATAAACACCTGCAATGCACAGAGGGATAATCCATTGCTTAGGTACAGGTCAACACCTGCATTGAATAGAGGATCTTCCATTCCTTAGAAAATTGTAAACACCTACAATGCACAGAGGGATCATCCATTTCTTAGGTAAAGGTAAACACGTGCAATACACAGAGGGATCATCCATTCCCTAGGTAAAGGTCAACACCTACATTGCACAGAGGGATCACCCATTCCTTAGGTAAAGGTCAACACCTCACTGGCGCAGAGGGATCATCCATACCTTATGTAAAGGTAACACCTGCATTTCCCACAGGGAAGATCCATTCCTTTGGTAGAGGTAAAAACCTGCATTGAACAGAGGATCTTCCATTCCTTAGGAAATTGTAAACACCTACAATGCACAGAGGATCATTCATTCCTAAGGCAAACATAAACACCTTCAATGCACAGAAGGATCATCCATTGCTTAGGTAAAGGTAAACACGTGCAATACACAGAGGATCAACCATTCCTTAGGTAAAGGTCAACACCTACATTGCACAGAGGGATCACCCATTCCTTAGGTAAAGGTCAACACCTCACTGGCACAGAGGGATCATCCATACCTTATGTAAAGGTAACACCTGTATTTCCCACAGGGAATATCCATTCCTTTGGTAAAGGTAAAAACCTGCATTGAACAGAGGGATCTTCCATTCCTTAGGTAATAGTAAACACCTACAATGCACAGAGGATCATCCATTGCTTAGGTAATGGTAAACTCCTGCAATGCACAGAGGGATCATCCTGTCCTTTGGTAATGGTAAACGCCTGCATTGCAGAGAGGGATCATCCATTCTTTAAGAAAAGGAAGAATCCTGCGTTGAACAGAGGGTTCATTGATTCCTTAGGGAATAGTTAACACCTGCACTGCACAGAGGGCTCATACATTCCTTAGGTAATGGTCTACACCTGCATGGAACAGAGGGATCTTCCATTCCTTTGGAAATTGTAAACACCTACAATGCACAGAGGGATCATTCATTCCTAAGGCAAATATAAACACCTGAAATGTACAGAGGGATCATCCATTGCTTAGGTAAAGGTAAACACGTGCAATACACAGAGGGATCATCCATTGCTTAGGCAAAGGTAAACACGTGCAATACACAGAGGGATCATCCATTCCTTAGGTAAAAGGTGAACACCTACAATGCACAGAGGATCATTCATTCCTAAGGCAAACATAAACACCTGCAATGCACAGAGGGTTCATCCATTGCTTAGGTAAAAGGTAAACACGTGCAATACACAGAAGGATTATCCATTCTTTAGATAATGGTAAACACCTGCATTTAACAGAGGGGACATCTATTCGTTAGGTAAAGATCAACACCTTCATTGCACAGGGGGATCAATCCCTTCCTTAGGTAAAGACAATCACCTGCTTTGAACAGAGGTATCATATATTCCTTAGGTAAAGATCAACATCTGCATTGCAAAGAGGGATCATCTGTTCCTTAGATAATGGTAAACAGGTGCATTGAACTGAGGGATCATCTATTCCTTAGGTAAAGATCTAGACCTGCATTGCACAGAGGTATCATCCATTCCTTAGAGAACGGTAAACATCTGCCTTTAACTGAGGGCTCATATATTCCGTAGGTAATTATCAACACCTGCATTTCACAGTGGGTTCGTCCCATTCCTTACGTTAAGGTCAACACCTGCATTACACATAGGGATCATACATTCCTTCCGTAAAGGTAAACACCTGCATTGAACAGAGGGATCATCCATGCCCTAGGTAACTGTAAACACCTGCATTGAACAGAGGGATCACTCATTTCTTAGATAACGGTAAACATGTGCATTAAACAGAGGGATCCATATATTCCTCAGGTAAAGATCAGAACCTGCATTGCACAGAGAGATCATCAATACCTTATTTAATGGTAAACAGCTGCATTGAACAGAGGGATCACCCACTCCTTAGATAATCGTAAACAACTTCATTGAACAGAGGAGCATCCATTCTTTAGATAATGGTAAACGCCTGCATTTAACAGAGTGATCATCTATTCCTTAGGTAAAGATCAACACATGGATTGCACTGGTGGATCAATCCTTCCTTAGGTAAAGGTAAACACGTGCAATACACAGAGGGCTCATCCATTCCTTAGGTAAAGGTAAACACCTGTATTGAACAGAAGTATCATCTATTCCTTAGATAAAGATCAACACCTGAATTGTTCAGAGGGATCATCCATTCCTTAGATAACAGTAAATGCCTGTAATGAACAGAGGGATCATCTATTCCTTAGGTAAAGATCAATATCTGCATTGCACAGAGGGATCATCTGATTCCTTAGGTTAAGGTAGATACCTGCATTGCACATAGGGATCATGCATTCCTTAAGTAAAGGTAAACACATGCATTGGACGGAAGGATCATCCATTCCTTAGGTATCTGTAAACACCTGCATAGCACAGAGGGATCATCCATTCCTTAGGTAACTGTAAACACCTGCATTGAACAGATGGCTCATCTATTCCTTAGGTAAAGATCAACACCTGCATTGCACAGAGGGGTCATCCATTCCTTAGGCCACTTTATTCACCTGCATTGAACAGATGGCTCATCTATTCCTTAGGTAAAGATCAACACCTGCATTGCACAGAGGGGTCATCCATTCCTTAGGCAACTGTATTCACCTGCATTGAACAGAGGGATCATCCATTCCGTAGATAACAGTAAAGGCCTGCAATGAAGAGAGGGATCATCTATTCCTTAGGTAAAGATCAACACCTCCATTGCACAAGGGATCATCCCATTCCTTAGGTAAAGGAAAACACCTGCATTGCAGAGAGGGATCATCCATTCCTTAGGTAAAGATAAACACTTGCATTGCACAGAGGGATCATCCATTCCTCAGGTAATGGCAAACACCTGCATTTAACTGAGGGATCATCCATTCTTTAGATAAATGTAAACACCTTCATTTAACAGAGGTGTAATCTATTCCTTAGGTAAAGATCAACACAGATAGCACAGAGGGATCATCCCATTCCTTAGGTAAAGGAAAACACCTTCATTGAACAGAGGTATCATCCATTCTTTACGTAACGGTAAACACCTATATTTAACAAAGGGATCATCTGTTCCTTAGGCAAAGATCAACATCTGCATTGCACAGAGGGATCATGCCATTCCTTAGGTAAAGGTAAACACCTGCATTGAGCAGAGGAATCATCCATTTCTTAGATAATGGTAAACAGCTGCATTTAACAGAGGAATCAACTATTCCTTAGGTAAAGATCAACACCTGCATTGCACAGAAGGATCATCCCATTCCTTAGGTTAAGGTAAACACCTGCCTTGCACAGATGGATCATCCATTCCTTAGGTGAAGGTAAAAACCTGCATTGAATACAGCAAACATCCATTCCTTTGTTAAAGGTAAACACCTGCTTTCAACAGAGGGATCATCCTTCTTTAGGTACAGGTAAATACCTGCCTTGAACAGAGGTATCATCCATTCCTTCGGGATAGGTAAAAACCTGTATTGCACAGAGGGATCATCCATTCCTTAGGTAAATGTAAACACCTGCATTGAATAGAGGAATCATCCATTCCTTAGGTAAAGTTCAATATCTGCATTTCTAAGAGGGATCATCCATTCCTTAGGTAAAGGTAAAAACCTGCATTGCACAGAGCGAACTTCCATTCCTTTGGTAAAGGTAAACACCTGGATTGAACAGAGGGATCATCCTTCTTTAGGTAATGGCAAATACCTGCCTTGAACAAAGGTATCATCCATTCCTTAGCTAAAGTTAAACAACTGCATTGAACAGACGGATCATCCATTCCTTATATAAGGGTAAACACCTGGATTGAACAGAGGGATCATCTATTCCTTTGGTAAAGATCAACACCTGCATTGCACAGAGGGAACATCCATTCCTTAGGTAAACTTTAAGGCCTGCCAGGCCCGTAGGGATCATCCATTCCTTATGTAAAGGTAAACGCCTGCATTGCACACAGCGAACATCCTTTCCTTTGGTAAAGGTAAACACCTGCATTGAACAGAGGGATAATCCTTCTTTAGGTAAAGGTAAATATCTGTCTTGAACACAGGTATCATCCATGCCTTATGGAAAGGTAAACACCTCCAATGCACAGTGGGATCCTCCACTCCTTATGTAAAGGTAAACACCTGCATTGCATAAAGGGAACATCCATTCCTTTGGTCCAGGTAAACATCTGAATTGAACAGAGGGATCATCCTTACATTGGATAAAGGTAAACACCTGCAATGCACAGAGGGATCATCCATTCCTTAGGTAAATGTAAATACCTACAGTGCACAGAGGGATCATCCATTCCTTAGCTAAGGGTAAACACCTGCATTGCACAGAGGGATCATCCATTCCTTAGGTAAAGGTAAACACCTACATTGCACATAGGGATCATCCATTACTTAGGTAACTGTAAACACATTCATTGACCAGAGGGATCATACATTCCTTAGATAATGGTAAACACCTGCATTTCACAGAGTGATCATCCATTCCTTAGGTTAAGTTAAAAACCTGCATTGAACAGAGGGGTCATATATTCCTTAGGTAAAGGTCAACATATTCATTGCACAGTGGGATAATCCATTCCTTAGATAAAAGTCAACACCTGCATTGCACAGAGGGATCATCCATTCCTTAGGTATAGGACAACACCTGCATTGAACAGAGGGATCATCCATTCCTTAAGTAAAGATCAACACCTGCATTGAACAGAGGGATCATCCATTCCTTGGGTTAAGGTAAACACCTGCAAGGCACAGAGGTAACATCCATTCATTAGGTAACTGTAAACATCTGCATTGAACATAGGGATCATCCATTCCTTAGATAATGTTAAACACCTGCATTGAACAGAGGGACCCTCTATTCCGTAGGTAAAGATCAACACTTGCATTGCAGAGAGGGTTCAACTATTCCTTAAGATAAGGTAAACACCTGCATTGCACAGAGGGATGTTCCATTCCTTAGGTAACTGTAAACACCTGCATTGAACAGACGGAACATCCATTCCATAGATAATGATAAACACCTGCATTGAACACAGGGACCATCTATTCCTTAGGTAAAGATCAACACCTGCATTGGACAGAGGGATCATCCTTTCCATAGGTAAAGTTAAACACCTGCATTACACAGAGGGATCATCCTTTCCATAGGTAATGGTAAACACCTGCATTGAACAGAGGGATCATCCATTCCTTAGGTAATGGTAAACACCTCCATTGAACAGAGGGATCATCCATTCCTTACATAATGGTAAACACCTACATTGAACAGAGGCACCATCAATTCCTTAGGTGAAGATCAACACCTACATTGCACAGAGGGATCATCCCATTCCTTAGGTAAAGTTAAACACCTGCTTTGTGCACAGGCGTCTTCCAATCCTTAGGTAAAGTTAAACACCTGATTTGAACAGAGGGATCATCCATTCTTTAGGTAACAGTAAACACCTGCATAGAACAGAGGGATCATCTATTCATTAGGTAAAAATCAACTCCTGCATTGCACAGTTGGATCATGTATTCCTTAGGTAAAGGTAAACACCTGCATTGCACAGAGGGATAATCCATTCCTTAGGTAAAGGACAACACCTGCATTGCACAGAGGGATCTTCCATTCTATAGGTAATTATAAACACCTCCATTGATCAAAGGAGTAATACTTTACTTTGTTATAGTAAACACCTGCAATGCACAAAAGTATCATCCCATTCCTAATATAAACGTAAACACCTGCATTGAACAGAGGGATCATCCATTTCTTACGTAAAGGTAAACATCTGCCATGCACACAGGGATCATCCATTCCTAAGGTAAATGTAAACACCTGCAATGCACAGAGGGATCATCCATTACTTAGGTAAAGGTCAACACCTGCCTAGCCCAGAGGGATCATGCATTCCTTATGTACAGATACACACTTGCATTGCACACAAGGAACCTCCATTCCTTTGTTAAATGTAAACACCTGCATTCATCAGAGGCATCTTCCATTCCTAGGTAATATTAAACACCTGCAATGCACAGAGGGATCATCCATTACTATGTTAAAGACCAATACCTTTAGTGCACAGAGGGATCATCCATTCCTAGGTAAAGTCAACACCTGCCTTCCCAGAGATATCATCAATTCCTTATGTAAAATTAACACCTGCATTGCACACAGGGAACATCCATTTCTTTGGTAAAGGTAAATACCTGCATTGAACAGAGGGATCATCCATTTCTTAGGTAAAGGTAAACACCTTCATTGAACAGAGGATTCTTCCATTCCTTAGGTAATAGTAAACACCTGCAATGCACACATGAATCACCCTTTCCTTAGGTAAAGGTAAACACCTGCAGTGCACAGAGGGATCATCCATTCCCTAGGTAAGGGTAAACATCTGCATTGCACAGACTGATCATCCATGCATTATGTAATAGTAAACGACTGCATTGAACCGAGGGATCATCTATTCCTTAGGTAAAGATCAACACCTGCATTGAACAGAGGGATCATCCCATTCCTTAGGTAAAGACAAACACATGCATTGCACAGAGGATCATCCATTCCTAAGGCAAATGTAAACACATGCATTGCACTGACACATCATCCATTCCTTAGGTAAATGAAAACACCAGCATTGAACAGAGGATCATGCATTCCTCAGATAATGGTAAACACCTGCATTGAACAAAGAGATCATCCATTTCTTTGGTAAACTTCAATACATGTATTGAACAGAGGATCATCAATCTGTAGGAAAAGGTAAACACCGGCATTGCACATAAGGATCATCCATTCCGGAGGAAAAGTTAAACACCTGCATAGTACAGAGGGATCGTTCATTATTTAGGTATAGATCAAAACCTGTAATTCACAGTGGGATCATCCATTCTTTAGGTAACAGTGAACACCTGCATTGCACAGAGGATCATCCAATCCGTAGAAAAGGTCAACACCTGAAATGAACAGAGTGATAATCTATTCTTTAGGTAAAGTTAAACAACTGCTTTGCACAGAGGATCATCTCATTCCTTAGGTAAAGGACAAAACCTGCATTGCACAGAGGGATCATCCATTCCTTATGTAAAGGTAAACACCTCCCTTGCAAAAAGGAACATTCATTCCTTTGTTATAGTAAACACCTGCAATGCACAAAGATCATACATTCCTTAATATAAAGTAAACACCTGCCTGGAACAGAGGGATCGTCCATTCATTTTATAAAAATAAACATCTGAATTGCACACATGGAACATCAATTCTTTTGGTAAAGCTAAGCACCTGCATTGAACAGAGGGATCATCCATTCCTTAGGTAATATTAAACATCTGCAATGCACACAAGGATCATCTATTCATAATGTACAGATAAACACGTGCAATGCACAGAAGGATCATCCATTCAGCAGGTAAAGGTAAACACCTGCATTGCATCGGAGAGATTTTTATTTCCTAGGTAACTTTAAACACCTGCATTGACAGAGGCATTATCCATTCCATAGGTAACTGAAAGCACCTGCATTGAACAAAGGGATCATTTATTCCTTAGGTAAAGGTCAACACCTGCATTCAAGAGGAATCATCCCTTTCCTTAAGTAAAAGTAATCACCTTCATTGCACAGAGGTCTCATCCATTCCTTAGGAAAGGTAAACACCTGCATTGACAGAGGGATCATCCATTCCTTTGGTAAAGGTAAACACCTGCCATGCACAGAAGAATCTTCCATTCCTCAGGTAAACATCAACACCTGCCTGTCAGAGGATCATCCATTCTTATATAAAGGTAAACACCTGCATTGCACACAGGGAACATCCATTCCTTTGGTAAGGGTAAACACCAGCATTGAACAGACTGATCATCCATTCATTAGGTAATAGTAATAACCTGGATTGAACAGAGGAATCATCCATTCCTAAGGTAAAGATAAACACCTGCATTGCACACAGGGATCATTCATTGCTTAGGTAAAGACAAACACATGCAATGCACAGAGGATCATCCATTCCTAAGCAAATGTAAACCTGCTTTGCACTGACACATCATCCATTCCTTAGGTAAAAGAAAACACCAGCATTGAACAGAGGATCATCCATTCCTTAGATAAAGGTAAACACCTGCATTGAACAAAGAGAGAAGGATCAATCATGTATTGCAGAGGATCATCCAATCTGTAAACAGTAAACATTGAACAGAGGGATCATCCATTCCGGAGATAAAGTGCAACACCTGCATAGTACAGAGGATCATTCATTATTAAGGTATAGATCAAAACCTGTAATGCACAGTGGGATCATCCATTCCTTAGGTAAAGGTAAACACCTGCATTGCACAGGGATCATCCATTCCATAGAAAAAGGTAAACAGCTGAAATGAACAGAGTGATAACCCATTCTTTAGAAAAAGTTTAACACCTGCTTTGCACAGAGGTTTCATCTCATTCCTTAGGTAAAGATCAACACCTGCATTGCGGAGGATCATCCATTTCAAGGTAAAGGGTAAACACCTGCCTTGCACAAGAACATTCATTCCTTTGGATCAGGTAAACACCTGCAATGCACAGAGGGATCATCCATTCCTTAGGTAAAGGCCAACACCTGCCTGGCGCAGAGGATGGTCCATTCATTTTATAAAAATAAACACCAATTGCACACATGGAACATCAATTCTTTTGGTAAAGCTAAGCACCTGCATTGAATAGAGGGCTCTTCCATTCCTTAGGTAATATTAAACATCTGCAATGCAAAGGATCATCTATTCATAAGGTAAATGTAAACACGTGCAATGCACAGAAGGATCATCCACTCCTTAGGTAAAGGTAAACACCTGCATTGCACGGAGAGATTTTTTTATTTCCTAGGTAACATTTAAACACCTGCATTGAGTAGAGGCATTATCCATTCCATAGGTAACTGAAAGCACCTGCATTGAACAAAGGGATCATTTATTCCTTAGGTAAAGGTCAACACCTGCATTGCAAAGAGGAATCATCCCTTTCCTTAAGTAAAAGTAATCACCTTCATTGCACAGAGGTCTCATCCATTCCTTAGGGAAAGGTAAACACCTGCATTGACAGAGGGATCATCCATTCCTTTGGTAAAGGTAAACACCTGCCATGCACAGAAGAATCGTCTATTCCTCAGGTAAACATCAACACCTGCCTGTCCCAGAGGGATCATCCATTCTTATATAAAGGTAAACACCTGCATTGCACACAGGGAACATCAATTCCTTTGGTAAAGGTAAACACCAGCATTGAACAGAGGGATATTCCATTCTGTAGGTAATAGTAATAACCTGGAACGCACAGAGGAATCATCCATTCCTAAGGTAAATGTAAACACATGCCGTGCACACAGGGATCATTCATTGCTTAGGTAAAGGTAAACACCTGCAATGCACAGAGGGATCATACATTCCTTAAGTAAAGGTAGAAACCTGCTTTGATAAGAGGGCTCGTCCTTCTTTAGGTAAAGGTACACACCTGCATTGAGCAGAGGTGTCATCCATTCCTTATGTAAAGGTAAACACCTGCATTGGACAGAAGGATCATCCATTCCTTACATTATGGTAAACACCTGCATTGAACAGAGGGATCATCAATTCCTTAGATAAATGTAAACACCTGCATTGCACAGAGGGATCATCCCATTCCTTAGGTAAAGTAAACAACTGCATTGCACAGAGGGATCATCCATTCGTTAGACAAAGGTAAACACCTGAATTGCAGTCAGGGATCTTCCATTCCATAGGTAAAGGTAAACAGCTGCATTGAACAGAGGGATCACCCATTCTTAGAAAACGGTAAACACCTGCTTTGAACAGAGGTTTCATCTATTCCTGAGGTAAAGATCAACACCAGAATTGAACGGAGGGATCATCCTCTTCAAGGTAAAGGTAGACACCTGCATTGAACAGAGGGATCCTCGCTTGCTTAGGGATCAGTTAACACCTGCCTTGCACAGAGGGATCATCCATTCCTTAGGTAAAGGCCAACACCTGCCTGTCCCAGAGGGATGGTCCATTCATTTCACAAAGGTAAACACCAGCATTGCACACATGGAACATCAATTCTTTTGGTAAAGCTAAGCACCTTTATTGAACAGAGGGACTTCCATTCCTTAGGTAATAGTAAACATCTGCAATGCACAGTGGGATCATCTATTACTAAGGTAAATGTAAACACGTGCAATGCACATAGTGATCATCCATTGCTTAGGTAAAAGTAAACAACTTCATTGCACAGTGGGATCATCTATTCCTAAGGTAAATGTAAACACGTGCAATGCACAGAGCAATCATCCATTCCTTAGGGAAAGGTAAACACCTGCATTGACAGAGGGATCATCCATTCCTTAGATAATGGTATACACCTGCATTGAACAGAAGGATCATCTATTCCTTAGGTAAAGATAAACACCTGCATTGCACAGAGGGATCATCCATTCCTTAGGTAAAGGACAACTCCTGCAAAGCACAGAGGGATCTTCCATTCTTTAGGTAAAGATCAGTACCTGCATTGAACAGAGGGTTCATCCATTACTTTAGTGAAGGAAACACCTACATTGCACAGAGTTATCATTCATTCCTTAGGTAAAGGTAAACACCTGCATTGCACAGAGGGATCATCCATTCCTTAGGCAAAGGTAAATAGCAGCATTGCACAGAGGGATCATACATTCCTTAGGTAAAGGTAAACACCTGCCTTGCACAGAGGGATGATCCATTCCTTAGGTAATGGTAAACACCTGCATTTAAGAGGGATAATCAATTCCTTAGGTAATGGTAGACACCTGCACTGCACAGAGGGATCATCCCATTCCTTAGGTAAAGGTAAATAGCAGCATTGCACAGAGGGATCATACATTCCTTAGGTAAAGATCAACACCTGCATTGCACAGAGGGATATTCCATTCCTTAGGTAAAGGGAAACACCTGCGTTGCACAGAGGGATCATCCATTCCTTAGGTAAAGGTCAACACCTGCGTTGCAGAGAAGGATAATCCATTCCTTAGGTAAAGGGCAACACCTGCAATACACAGAGGGATATTCCATTCATTAGGTAAAGGGAAACACCTCCATTGCACAGAGGAATCATCCTTTCCTTAGGTAAAAGTAAACACCAGCCTTGAACATACCGTTCTTCCATTCCTTAGGTAATAGTAAACACCTACAATGCACAGATGGATCATTCCATTCCTTAAATAAACGTAAACACCTGAAACTTCCATTCCTTAGGTAAAGGTAAACACCTGCCTTGCACAGAGGGATATCCATTCCTTAGGTAAAGATCAACACCTGTATTGAACAGAGGGATCATCCCATTCCTTACATAACTGTAAACATATGCATTGCACAGAGGAATCATCCATTCCTTAGGTAATGGTAAACACCTGCATTGCACACAGGGTTCAGCACAGAAGGATCATCCTTTCCTTTGGTAAAGGTAATCACCAGCATTGAACATAGGTATCTTCCTTTACTTAGGTAATAGGAAACACCTGCAATGCACAGAGGGATCATCCCATTCCTTACAAAAACGTAAACACCTGCGTGGAACAGAGGGATCATCCATTCCTTAGGTAAGGTTCAACACCTCCATTTCACAGAAGGATCATCCAGTCATTAGGTAAAGGTCAACACCTGCCCAGAGGTATCATTCATTCCTTATGTAACTGAAAATACATGCATTGCACACAGGGAACATCCATTCCTTTGTTAAAGGTAAACACCTACATTGCACCGAGGGATCATCCATTTCTTAGGTAACTGTAAACACCTACATTGAACAGAGGGATCATACATTCCTTAGATAATGGTAAACACCTGCATTGAAGAGAAGGATCATCTATTCCTTAGGTGAAAATCAACACCCGCATTGCACAGATTGATCATCCCATTCCTTATGTAGAGGTGAAGACCTGCATTGCACAGAGGGATCATCCCATTCCTTAGGTAGAGATAAACATCTGCACTGCACAGAGGGATCACCCATTCCTTAGGTAACGGTAAACACCTGCATTGAACGGAGGGATCATCCATTCGTTATATAAAGGTAAACACCTGCATTGAACAGAGGAATCATCTATTCCGTCGGTAAAGGTCAACACCTCCATTGCATAGAGGGATCATCCCATTCCTTAGGTAAAGGTAAACCTCTGCAATGCACAGAGGGATCATACTTTTCTCATGTAAGGGGAAACACCTGCATTGCACAGAGGGACCATCCATTCCTTTCGTAAAGGTAAACACCTGCATTGAACAGAGGTATCTTCCAATCATTAGGTAATAGTAAACACCTTCAAAGCACAGAGGGATCATACATTCCCTAGGCAAAGGTAAACACTTGCATTGCACACAGGGATCATACATTCCTTAAGTAAAAGTAGAAACCTCTGTTGAACAGAGGAATCATCTTTCTTTAGGTAAAGGTAAACACCTTCATTGAAAAGAGGGGTCATCCATTCCTTTGATAACGGTAAACACCTGCATTGAACAGAAGGATCATATACAACTTAGGTAAAGATCAACACCTGCATTGTACAGTGGGATCATCCCATTCCTTAGGTAAAGGTAAACACTTGAATTGCAGTGAGGGATCATCCATTCCTCAGGTAAAGGTATACACCAGCATTGAAAATAGGCATCTTCCATGCCTTAGGTAATAGGAAACACCTGCAATGCACAGAGGGATCAGCCCACTCCTTACATAAACGCAAACAAATGCTTTGAACAAAGGGATCATCCATTCCTTAGATAATGGTAAACACCTGCATTTAAGAGAGGGATCATCCAATCCTTAGATAAAGGTAAACACGTGGATTGAACAGAGGGATCTTCTATTCCTTAGGTAAAGATCAACACCTGCATTACACAGAGGGATCACCCATTCCTTAGATAAAGTTCAACACCTGCATTGCACTGAAGGATCATCCATTCCTTAGGTAAAGGACAACACCTTCAATTCACAGAAGGATCATCCATTCCTTAGGGAAAGATAAACAACTGCCTTTCACAGAGGGATCATCCATTCCTTATGCAAAGGTGAACACCTGCATTTTACAGAGGGATCTTCCTTTCCTTAGGTAAAGGTCAACACCTTCATCAGACAGAGGGATCATCCATTCCTTAGGTAAAGGTCAACATATGCCAAACCCAGAGGGATCATCCATTACTTATGTAAAGGTACACACCTGCACTGAACTGAAGATTCATCCATTCCTTAGGTAAAGTTAGAAACATGCATTGAACAGAGGGATCATCCTTCTTTAGGTAAAGGTAAACACCTGCATTGAACAGAGGGATCATCCATTTCTTAGGTAAATTTAAACACCTGCATTGAACAGAGGGTTCATCCATTCCTTATATAATGGTAACCACTGAAGAGAGGGAGTCTCTATTCCTTAGGTAAATATCAACACCTGCATTGCACACATGGATCATCCGATTCCTTAGGTAAAGGTAAACACGTGCATTGCACAGAGGGAACATCCATTCTTTAGGTAACTGTAAACACCTGCATTGAACAGAGGGATCATCCATTCCTTAGATAATGGTCAACACCTGCATTGAACAGAGGGACCACGTATTCCTTAGGTAAAGATCAACACCTGCATGGCACAGAGGGATCATGCCATTCCATAGGTAAAGTTAAACATCTGCATTGCACAGAGGAATCATCCTTTCCTTAGGTAAAGGTAAACACCTGCATTGAACAGAGGGATCATCCATTCCTTACATAATGGTAATCACTTGCATTGATCAGAGGGACCATCAATTCCTTAGGTAAAGAACAACACTCATATTGCACAGAGGGATCATCCATTCCCTAGGTAAAGGTAAAAACCTGCATTGCACAAAGGGATCATCCATTCCTTAGGTAAACATCAACACCTGCATTGCACAGAGGGATCATCCATTCCTTAGATAAAGGTAAACACCTTCATTGAACAGAGCGATCATCTATTCCTTAGGTAACGATCAACACTTTCATTACACAGATGTATCATTCCATTCCTTAGGTAAAGGTAAACACCTGCATTGCAGAAAGGGATCTTCCATTCCTTAGTTAAAGTTAAACACCTGCATTAAACAGAGGGATCATCCATTCTTTAGGTAACAGTAAACACCTGCATTGAACAGAGGGGTCATCTATTCCTTAGGTAAAGATCAACAGCTGAATTGCACAGAGGAATCATCCCATTACTTAGGTAAAGGTAAACACCTGCAATGCACAGAGGGATCATCCATTCCTTAGGTAAAGGAAAACACCTGCAATGCACAGAGGGATCTTCCATTCTTTAGGTAATTATAAACACCTCCATTGAACAGAGGAGTCATCCTTTCCTTAGGTCATAGTAAACATCTGCAATGCACACAGGGATCATCCCATTTCTTACATAAACATAAACACCTGCATTGAACATAGGGATCATCCATACCTTAGGTAAAGGTAAACACCTGCCATGCACAGAGGGATAATCCATTCCTAAGGTAAATGTAAACACCTGCAATGGACAGAGGGATTATCCATTCCTTAGGTAATGGTCACCACCTGCCTGGCCCAGAGGGATCATCCATTCCTTATGTACAGTTAAACACCTGCATTTCACACAGGGAACATTAATTCCTTTGTTAAATGTAAACACGTGCATTCAACAGACGGATCTTCCAGTCCTAGTTAACGTTAAACACCTGCAATGGACATAGGGATCATCCGTTACTAAGGTAAATGTCAACGCCTGCAGTGCACACAGGGATCAACCATTCCTTAGGTAAAGTCAACACCTTCCTGCACATAGGGATCATCCATTCCTTATGTAAAGGAAAACACCTGTATTGCACAGAGGGAACATCCATTCCTTTGGTAAAGGTAAAAACCTGCAATGCACAGAGGGATCCTACATTCCTTAGGTAAAGGTAAACTCATTCATTGAACAGAGGGATCTTCCATTCCTTAGGTAATAGTAAACACCTGCAATGTACAAAGGGATCATCCATTCCTTAGGTAAAGGTAAACATCGGCATTCCAAAGAGGGATCATCCATTCCTTCAGTAAAGGTAGAAACCTGCGTTGAACAGAGGGATCATCCTTCTTTAGGTAAATGAAAACACCTGCATTGAACAGAGGTATCATCCATTCCTTAGGTATAGGTAAACACTTGCTTTGAACAGAGGGATCATCTATTCCTTAGGTAAAGATCAACACCTGCATTGCACAGAGTAATCATCACATTACTTAAGTGAAGATAAACACCTGCATTGAACAGAGGGATCATACATTCCTTAGATAAGGGTAAACACTTGCTTTGAACAAAGGGATCATCTATTCCTTTGGTAAAGATCAACACCTGCATTTCACAGAGGGATCATCGCATTCCTTACATAAATGTAAACACCTGCATTGAACAGAGGGATCATCCATTCCTTAAGTAAAGGTAAACACCTGCCTTGCACAGAGGGATCATCCATTCCTCGGTAAAGGTGAACACCTGCGTTGCACAGAGGGACCATCGATTCTTTAGGGAAAGATCAACACCTGCATTGAACAGAGGGATCCTCCCTTCCTTAGGTAAAGTACAACACATGCATTGCACAGAGGGATCTTCCATCCCTAAGGTAAAGGTAAACACCTCCATTGAACAGAGGGATCATCCTTTCCTTAGGCAAAGGTAAACACCAGCATTGAACATAGGCATCTTCCATTCCTTTGGTGATAGAAAATATTTGCAATGCACAGAGGGATCATCCCATTCCTTACATCAAGGTAAACACCTGCATTGAACAGAGAGATCATCCATTCCTTCAGTAAGAGAGAACACCTGCAATGAACAGAGGGCTCATCTATTCCTTAGGTAAAGTTCAACACCTGGGTTGCACAGAGGTATCATCCATTCCTTAGGAAACTGTAAACACCTGCATTGAAAAGAGGAATCATCCATTCCTTAGATAATGGTAAACACCTGCAATGATCAGAGGGCTCATCTATTCCTTAGGTAAAGATCAACACCTGCCTTGGACAGAGGGATCATCCATTCCTTAGGTAACACCAAACCCCTGCAATGAACAGAGGGCTCATCTATTCCTTAGGTAAAGATCAACACCTGCATTGCACAGAGGGATCATCCCATTCCTTAGGTAAATGTAAACACCTGCATTGCAGAGAGGGATCATCCGTTCCTTAGGTAACTGTAAACACCTGCATTGAACAGAGGAATCATCCATTCCTTACATAACAGTAAACACCTGCATTGAACAGAGGGCTCATCTATACCATAGGTAAAGATCAAAACCTGCATTGCACAGAGGGATCACCCCATTCCTTAGGTAAATGTAAACACCTGCATTACATAGAGGGAACATCCATTCCTTAGGTAAAGGTAAACACCTGCATTGCACAGGGGGACCATCCATTCCTTAGGTAATGGTAAACACCTGCAATGAACAGAGGGATCATCCAATCCTTAGATAACAGTAAACACCTGCCTTTCACAGAGGGATCATCTATTCCTTAGGTAAAGGTAAACACCTGCCTGACCCAGAGGGATCGTCCATTGCTTTTTAAAAGTAAACACTTGCATTGAACAGAGGGATCATCCTTTCCTAATGTAAATGTAAACACCTGCATTGAGTAGAGGGGTCATCAATTCCTTACATAACAGTCAACACCAGAATTGAACAGAGGGATCATCCAATCCTTAGGTAAAGGTAAACACCAGCCCTGCACAGAGGGATCATCTATTCCTTAAGTAAAGTTCAACACCTGCATTGAACAGAGGTAACATCCATTTCTTAAGTAAAGATCAACACCTGCCTGGCTCAGAGGTACCATACATTCCTTATGTAACAGTAAACACATGTATTGCACACAGGGAACATCCATTCCTTTGGTAAAGGGAAACAACTGCATTGAACAGAGGGAACTTCAATTCCTTAGGTAATAGTAAACCCCTGCAATGCACAGAGGGATCATCCATTCCTATGGAAAATGTAAAAACCTGCAATGCACAGAGGGATCACACATTCCTTAGGTAATGGTAAAAACTTGCATTGGGCAGAGATCATTCATACGTTAGATAATGGTAAACACCTACATTGAACAGAGAAATCATCTATTTCTTAGGTAAAGTGAACACCTGAATTGCACATAGGGATCAACCATTCCTTAGGTATAGGTAAACACCTGCATTGGTCAGAGGGATGATCCACTCCTTAGCTAATGGTTAAACACCTGCATTGAACAGAGGTATCGTGGATTCCTGAGATAACTGTAAACGCCTACATTGAACAGAGGGATCATCTAATCCTTAGGTAAATATCAACACCTGCATTGCACAGAGGGATAATCCCATTCTTTAAGTAAAGGTAAACACCTGCATTGCACAGAGGGATCATCCATTCCTTAGGTAAAGGTAAACACTTGCATTGCACACAGGGATCATCCATTCCTTACATAAATGTAAACACCTGCATTGAACAGAGGGATCATCCATTCCTTAGATAACGGTAAACACCTGCATTGCACAGAGGGCTCATCTATTCCTTAGGTAAAGATCCACACCTGCATTGCACTGAGGGATCATCCTATTTCTTAGGTTAAGTTAAACACGTGGATTGCACAGAGGGATCATCCAATCCTTAGGTAATGGTAAACACCTGCATTGAAAAAAGGGATCATCACTTCCTTAGGTAAAGGTAAACACCTACATTGCACTGAGGGATCATCCATTCCTTAGGTAATGGTAAAAACCTGCATTGAAACAGGGATCTTCCATTCCTTAGATAACTGTAAACACCTGCATTGAACAGAGGGATCATCTACAACTTAGGTAAAGGTCAACACCTGCATTGCACAGAAGGATCATCATTCCCAAGGTAAAGGTAAACACCAGAATTGAACATAGGTATCTTCCATTCCTTAGGTAATAGTAAACACCTGCAATGCACAGAGGGATCATTCCAGTCCTTACATAAAAGTAAACACCTGCATGGAAAAGAGGGATCATCCATTCCTTAGGAAAGGTAAACACCTGCCTTGCACAGAGGGATCATCCATTCCTTAGGTAATCGGTGAACACATGCATTGTACAGAGAGATCATTCATTACATACGTTAAGATCAGCACCTGCATTGAACAGAGGGATCATCCATTCCTTGGGTAAAGGTCAACACCTACCTTGTACAGAGGGATCATCTATTCCTAAGGTAAATGTAAGCACCTGCAATGCAAAGAGGGATCATCCATTCGATAGGTAAAGGTAAACACCTCCAATGTACAGAGGGATCATCCATTCTTTTGGTAAAGGTCAACACCTGCATTGAACAGAGCGATCTTCCATTCCATAGGTAATAGTAAACCCCTGCAATGCGCAGAGGGATCATCCATTCCTTAGGTAATGGTAAACACCTGCATTGTACAGAAAGATCATCCATTCCTTAAGTAAAGGTAGAAACCTGTGTTGAAGAGAGGGATCATCCTTCTTTAGTAAAAGTATATAACTGCGTTGAACAGAGGTATCATCCATTCCTTATATAACGGTTAACAGCTGCATTGAACAGAGACATCATCCATTCCTTAGAAAAAGGTAAACACTTGCATTGCAAAAAGGAATCATCCATTCCTCAAGTAAATGTAAACACCAGCATTGAACATAGGCATCTTCCATTCCTTAGGTAATAGTAAACACTGCAATGCACAGAGGGACCATCCCACTCCTTACATGAATGTAAACAAGTGCATTGAACAAAGGGATCATCCATTCCTTATATAACGTAAACACCTGAATTGAACAGAGGGACCATCTATTCCTTAGGTAAATTCAACACCTGTATGGCACAGGGGGATCATCCCATTCCTTAGGTAAAGGTAAACACCTGCATTGAAGAGATGAATCTTCCATTCCTTAGGCAAAGGTAACCCCTGCATTGCACAGACTGATCATCCATTCCTTAGGTAACTGTAAACACCTATATTGAACAGAGGGATCATACATTCCATAGATAATGGTAAACACCTTCATTGAACAGAGGGATCATCTAATCCTTAGGTACAGATCAACAACTGCATTGCACCGAGGGATCATCCCATTGCTTATGTAAAGGTAAATACATGCATTACACAGAGGGATCATCCATTCCTTAGGTAAAGGTAAACACCTGAATTGCACAGAAGGATCATCCATTCCTTAGGTTACTGTAAACACTTGCATTGAACAGAGGGAACATCCATTCCTTAGATAACAGAAAACACCTGCACTGAACAGAGGGCTCATCTATTCCTTAGGTAAAGATCATCAACTGCATTGTACAGAGGGATCATCCCATAATGTAGGTAAAGGTAAACACCTGCATTGCACATAGGGATCATCCATTCCTTAGGTAACGGTAAACACCTGCATTGAACAGAGATATCATCCATTCCTCAGATCACTGTAAACGCCTGCATTGAACAGAGGGATCATCTAATCCTTAGGTAAAGATCAACACCTGCATTGCACAGAAGGATCATCCAATCCATAGGTAAAGGAAAACATCTGCATTGCACAGAGGGATCATCCATTCCTTAGGTAATGGCAAACACCTGAATTGAAGAGAGGGATCATCCATTCCTTAGATAATGATAAACACCTGTATTGAGCAAAGGTATCATCTATTCCTTAGGTAAAGATCAACACCTGCATTGCACAGAGGGGTCATCTTTTCCTTAGATTAAGGTCAACACTTGGATAGCACAAAGGGATCATCCATTCCTTATGTAGTGGACAACACCTGCATTGCACAGAGGGATATTCCATTCCTTAGGTAAAGGGAAACACCTGCATTGCACAGAGGGATCATCCATTCCCTAGGGAAAGGTCAACACCTGCATTGGACAGCAGTATCATCCATTGCTTAGGTAAAGGACAACAACTGCATTGCACAGAGGAATCTTCCATTTATCAGGTAAAGATAAACACCTTCTTTGCACAGAGGAATCATCCTTTCTTTAGGTAAAGGTAAACACCAGCATTGAACATAGGCATCTTCCATTCTGTAGGTAAAAGTAAACACCAGCAATTCACAGAGGCATCATCCCATTCCTTACATAAACTTTAACGCCTGCATTGAACAGAAGGATGATCCATTCCTTAGACAAAGGTAAATACTTGCATTCCAAAGAGGAATCATCCATTCCTCAAGTATAGGTAAACACCAGCATTGAACATAGCCATCTTCCATTCCTTAGGTAATAGTAAACACCTGAAATGCACAGAGGGATCATCCCACTCCTTACATAAAAGTAAACAACTGCATTGAATAAAGGGATCATCCATTCCTTAGGTAACTGTAAACACCTGTTTTGAACCTAGGGGTCAAACATCCCTTAGATAACGGTAAACACCTGCATTGAACAGAGGGATCATCTATTCCTTAGGTAAAGATCAACACCTGCATTGCACAGAGGGATCATCCCATTCCTTAGGTAAAGGTAAACACATGCATTGAACAGAGGGATCATCCAATCCTTAGGTAAAGGACAACACCTGACATACACAGAGGGATTTTCCATTCATTAATTAAAAATAAACACCTCCCTTGCACAGAGGAATCATCCTTTCCTTAGGTAAAGGTGAACACCAGCATTGAATATCGGCTTCTTCCATTCCTTAAGTTATAGTAAACACCTGCAATGCACAGAGGGATCCTCCCATTGCTTGCAGAAACTTAAAAACCTTCATTGAACAGGCAGATCATCCATTCCTTAGGTAAACTTAAACACCTGCTTTACACAGAGTGATCATCCATTTCTTATGTAAAGGTGAACACCTGCGTTGCACAGAGGGAACATCCATTAATTAGGTAAAGATCAACACCTGCATTGAACAGAGGGATCTTCCATTCCTTAGGTACAGGTCAACACCTGCATTGCACAGACAGATCATCCATTCCTTAGGTAAAGATCAATACCTGCCTGGCCCAGAGGGATCATCCATTTCTTATGTAAAGGTAAACACCTGCATTGAACAGAGGGATCATCTATTCCTTAGGTAAAGATGAAAACCTGCATTGCACAGAGGGATCATCCCATTCCTTAGGTAAAGGTAAACACATGCATTGCACAGAGGGATCATCCATTCCTTATGTAATGGTAAACACCTGCATTGAACAGAGTGATCAGCCTTTCCTAAGGTACATGTAAACACCTGCAATGCACAGAGGGATCATCCATTCCTTAGGTTTTTGTGAACACCGGTATTACACAGAGGGATCAACCATTCGGTAAGTAAAGATAGAAACCTGCGTTGAACATAGGGATCATACTCCTTTAGGTAAAGGGAAAAACCTGCATTGAGCAGAGGGATCATCCATTCCTTGGGTAAAGGTAAACACCTGCCTTGCACAGAGGATCATCTATTCCTTAGGTAAAGATCAACACCTGCATTGAATAGAGGGATCATCTTTTTCTTAGGTAAAGATCAACACCTGCATTTCACATAGGGATCATATATTTCTTAGGCAAAGATCAACACCTGCATTGCACTGAAAGATTATCCATTCCTTAGGTAAAGGACAACACCTGCATTTTACAGAGGGGATCTTCCATTCATTAGGTAATTATGAACACATCCAATCAACAAAGGAGTAATACTTTCCTTAGGTAATAGTAAACACCTGCAATGCACAAAGAGATCATCCCATTCCTAACATAAACGTTAACACCTGCATTGAACAGAGGGATCATGCATTCCTTATGTAAAGGTAAATGCCTACCATGCACACTGGGATCATGCATTCCTAAGGTAAATGTAAACACCTGCAATGAGCAGAGGGATCATCAATTACTTAGGTAAAGGTCAACACCTGCCTGGCAGAGAGGGATCATGCATTCCTTATGTACATTTAAAAAACCTGCATTGCACACGCGGAACCTCCTTTCCTTTGTTAAATGTAAACACCTGCATTCATCAGAGGCATCGTCCATTCCTAGGTAATATAAAACATCTGCAATGCACAGAGGGATCATCAATTACCAAGGTAAAGGTCAACAGCTGCCGTGCACAGAGGGATCATCCATTCTTTAGGTAATGTCAACACCTGCATTGAATAGAGGGATCATCCATTCCTTAGGTAAAAGTAAACACCTTCATTGAACAGAGGATTCTTCCATTCCTTAGGTAAGAGTAAACACCTGCAAGGCAGAGATGAATAATCAATTCCTTTGGTAAAGGTAAACACCTGCAATGAACAGAGGGATCATCTATTCCTTAGTTAAAGTTCAACACCTGCATTGCACAGAGGGATCATCCCAATCTTTAGGAAAAGGTAAACACCTGCATTGTACAGAGGGATCATCCATTCCTTAGGTAACTGTAAACACCTGCATTGCACAGAGGGATCACCCCTTCCTTAGGTAAATGTCGTCGCCTGCATTGCACACAGGGAACATCCATTCCTTTGGTAAAAGTAAACACCTATATTGAAGGAGGGATCTTCCATTTCTTATGTAATAGTAAACACCTGCAATACAAAGAGGGATCATCTACGCCTCAGCTAAAGGTAAACACCTGCATTGCACAGAGGGATCATCCATTCCTTAGGTAAAGGAAGAAACCTGCGTTGAACAGAGGGTCATCCCTCTTTAGATAAAGGTAAACACCTTCTTTGAACAGAGGTATCATCCATTCCTTAGGTAAAGGTAAACACCTGCAGTGCATGGAGGGATCATACATTTCTTCGGTAATGGTAAACACCTAAATTGCACAGAGGGATCATCCATTCCTTAGGTAACTGTAAACACCTTCAATGAACAGAGGGATCATACATTCCTTAGATAATGTTAAACACCGTCATTGAACAGACAGATCATCCATTCCATAGGTAAAGGTAAAAACCTGCATTGTTCAGAGGGATCATCCATTCCTTAGGTATAGGACAACACCTGCATTGCACAGAGGGATCAACCATTCCTTAAGTAATGATCAACACCTGCATTTAACAGAGGGATCATCCATTCCTTACGTAAAGGTGAACACCTGCATTGCACAGAGGGATCATCCATTCCTTAGATAACGTTAAACACCTGCATTGAAGAGAGGGCTCATTTATTCCTTAGATAACAGTAAACAAATACATTGAACAGAGGGATCATCTATTCCTTAGTTAAAGATCAACACATGCATTGCACTGAGGGATCTTCCATTCCTTAGGTAATAGTAAACACCTGCAATGCACAGAAGGATCATCCCTTCCTAAGTAAATGTAAACACCTGCAATTCACACAGGGATCATCCATTCCTTAGGTAATGGTAATCACCTGCAATGCACAGAGGGATCAACCATTCCTTAAGTAAAGGTAGAATCCTGCGTTGAACAGAGGGATCATCCTTCTTTAGGTACAGGTAAACACCTGCATTGAACAGAGGGATCATCCATTCCTTAGACAACGGTAAACGCCTGCAATGAACAGAGGTCTCATCTATTCCTTAGTTAATATTCAACACCTGCATTGCACAGAGGGATCATCCATTCCTTAGGTAACTGTAAACACCTGCATTGAACAGAGGGATCGTCCATTCCATAGATATCGGTAACCGCCTTTCTTGACCAGAGGAATCACTATTTCTTAGGTAATAATCAACACCTGCATTGCACAGAGGGATCATCCCATTCCTTAGGTAAAGGTAAACACCTGCCTTGCAAAGTAGGATCATCCATTCCTTAGGTAACTGTAAACCTCTCTATGGAACCGAGGGATCATCCATTGTTTAGATAACGGTAAACACCTGGATTGCACAGAGGGCTCCTCTATTCCTTAGGTAAAGATCAACACCTGCATTTAACAGAATGATCATCCATTCCTTAGGTAATAGTAAACACCTGCATGGAACAGAGAGGTAATCCATTCCTTGGATATCAGTAAACACCTGCCTTGAAAAGAGCGCTCATCTATTCCTTAGGTAAAGATCAACACCTGCATTGACCAGAGGGATCATCCATTCCATAGGTAACTGTGAACACCTGCATTGTACAGAGGGATCTTCCCTTCCATAGATATTGGTAAACGCCTGCAATGATCAGAGGGATCACTATTCCTTAGGTAGTAATTAATACCTGCATTGCACCGAGGGATCATCCCATTCTTTAGGTGAAGGTAAACACATGCATTTCCAAGAGGGACCATCCATTCATTAGGTAAAGTTAAACAACCTCATTAAAATGTCGAATCATCCATTCCTTAGGTAACTGTAAACCTCTGCATTAAACAGAGGTATCATACATTCTTTAGATAACGGTAAACACCTGCATTGAGCAGAGGTTTCATCTATTCCTTAGGTAAAGATCAACACCTGCATTGCACAGAGGGATCATTCATTTCTTATGTAATGGTAAACACCTGCATTGCACAGAGGGATCATCCATTCCTTAGGTAAAGATAAACACCTGCATTGCACAGAGGGATCATCCATTCCTTAGGTAACTGTAAACACCTGCATTGAACAGATGGGTCATCCATTCCTTAGATATCAGTAAACAACTTCATTGTACAGAGGGATCATCCCATTCCTTAGGTAAATGTGTACACCTGCATTGCACACAGGGAACATCCATTCCTTAGGTAAAGGTAAACACCTATATTGAACAGAGGATCTTCCATTCATTGAGTCAGGCTTGGTGGTGAGTATGTGGACCTATCTGCATTCACCACGTGGCTTACCAGGGTTGGGTAAGTGAGGCAGTGAGTGAGTGAGGCGGGCTTGTCAGTCGGGAGTGATTCTGTGGGTCAGTGAGTGAGGTGGGAGTGAGTGAGTGAGTGAGTCAGTGAGTGAGTGAGTCAGTCAGTCAGTCAGTCAGAAGATTGTTGTCAGAAGATTGTTCAAGGTTCCTGAATAAACTGCTGAAAGAAGAGTCCGAGTGTTGCGTCTTCCTTGCTGGTCGAGGCAGTCGCGACAAATGGTGGCCCGTACGGGGAACTCAGAACTTGCAGGGCAGCTAGCTGGTAAGTTCCAGATAAGTGGACAAAAAGGGTAAAGGCAAGTTCTCCGGTAGAGAGACGATAAGGTCCCATAGCAAAATGGGCAATACATCTTCCAGTATTAGGGTTAAAAGGCGCCACAATAAGGTTTCCTTAGAGGAAACGCAGTGAGAAGATTTCTTAAGAATGATAGCCGGCCAATTAATGTATATTTGTTCGTGTGTCTTATTAGTGTATAAAAGTTGGTTAACCTCATGTGGTGTATTTGTGTTGTAGTGTGTCTAGTCATATTACATAGGGCAAACGAGAATGATTCAGAAGCAGTTAAAAAAAAATTTTTTAGAGGAGGTGAGAGAAAACATCTAAAAGAAAAAGTAAGGTTCCTGAATAAACTGTTGAAAGAAGAGTCCGAAGAGGGACTCAGAACTTTCTGCAGTCAGGGCAGTGCACTGGTAAGTTCCCAGGTAAGGTGGGAACCACGACAAAAGCAGGGATTTTGCTCCTCTCGGTAGAAAAAGAGGGAGCAGGAAAGGTGGGAGCAGGAAAGCGACAAAAGCGGGGATTTTGCTCCTCTCGGTAGAAAAAGAGGGAGCAGGAAAAGAATTTTTGCAAATTTAGCCATGGGCGCTTCTCACCCAATTTTTTTGGCTCTGAATGAGCTGCAGTAAAAGTTTTAAAAGAATCTTTTGCAAGTGTAGCCATGGGCGCTTCTCACTTGCACCCAATTTTTTTGGCTCTGAATGAGCTGCTTCGTTCAAAAAACTTAAAGATAAAGGGGAGTACCCTGGAGAGGTTCCTGGAGGAATGTGATGCCATAGCCCCTTGGTTTGCGTGCTCTGGAAGTCTTACAATCCCTTCATGGGAAAATTTGGGCGAAGATCTTGATTTTGCAGCAGACCAAGGCACGCTTTAAGGGCGGGGTAAGATCGATCTGGAGGTTAGTGAGGAACTGCCTCGAGGAAGAAAGGTGGAACAGGCAAACAGTGAAAAAGAGGCAAAAACAAAGAACAACTTATATCCAACACTTGAGCTAGAAGATTCAGAGTCTATGGATTCTAAAGAAGGGCTGCAGGCTCTCATAAAACAAAACAAATGAAAAGAAAAAAAAAAAAAAAAAGGGAAAAAGAGAGAGGGGGAATCCCAAGGGGAAAAAAGACTGCAGAGGTGTGGTGGCTCAGGCCATCCCAGCACATGGGAGGAGAGCAGGGACTGCCATCAAGTTAAAAATGGCCAGCCTGGCTAAAGATATTGGAGTGAGTTCCAGGGCAGCCAGGAAAAGCAGAGGCACTGAGACTGGTTTTAGGTTACTGGAGCTTCTATTGTCAACACATTAGCAATCTTAAGGAAGGTGGAAGGAAGGTGTCCTGACTTGATTTACATTAAAACAATGGAGAGGATGCCTGAGGAAAGACTGTAAAAAATGCAAATTCTTGGAAAGAGCTGACTGGAGAAGGAACCTGCTTTTCAAGGCTATATTGAACTTGAACTGCAGAAGTTTGATGACTGCTGATGGTGGTTGAGTTTGCATTGTTTTAGTTTCTCCTTGCTAATGTTGTTAAAAGACCTTGGATTATGGGGACGTATGAACATCATTGGAATTGATAAAAACTATGGGGACCTTTAAATTTGCATGAATGCATTACATTTTACATCATATACGGTTATCAGTTTACGGGGGCCAGGGACAGAATGTGGTGGTTTGATTCAGGTGTCCCCCATAAACTTCAAGTGTTCTGAATGCTAGGTTCCCAGCTGATGGCAATTTGGGAATTAACACCTCCTGGAGGCAGAGTATGGCAATTTGGGAATTAACACCTCCTGGAGGCAGAGTATTGTTGGGGGCAGGCTTATGGGTATAATAACCAGTTTCCCCTTGCCAGTGTTTTGACCAATGCTAGCCTCGCAGCCGTGTGGCTCAGTTAACTCAAAATATATAAATTATACTAGGGCTGCAAATTTATCCAGATTTTTGTCTAGTTTTCTATTACAGAATTGGTCGCTTGAATTTGAAGATACCTTAAGAGAACTGAGACTGGCAGTAGTTAATGTGAATTCTACCTGCATGGACCTCTCCTTTGCCTCTGGATTGTCATCTTGGCTGATCTCCGCTATGAATCATCTGAAGGAATGGGCGGGTTTGGGTGCTCTTTAGCAGGCCTTCTGTTACTGGTCTCCTTGGTTTGCTTGTGGTGTCTATGTAAGATCAGAGTAACACAAAAACAGAATGCAGTCATGATCGTCCAGGCCTTCTCGGCTATTGAGGCAGGTCAATCTCCCCAGGCATGGTTAGCCACCATAAAAATGTAAACACCAGGCACAGGCTGCGAGGCAAAAGCACTGCAGGGAGAGTTAGCTGTGAAAGACTCTCTGAAGGGCAAGTCTGATTGCATGTGGTTGGCATCCATGGTCCCACCTCCAGGGAAAAGATGCAAGACGGTTCTATGCCTATTTTAAGAGTTACTGGAGATCAGATCTCTACCCTTGCCTGTTGCTTTGCGTGTTTTAAACAAAAAAGGGGGAACTGTAGAGAGCTGCGAGGTGCCGCGCCTTAAAGATGGCGCTGGCTTCCGCCTTCCGCCTTCCCGATGGCGAGTGCTCTCCTGGATAAACAAGTCCTTATTTGGCTTGGGCCGTGATCTAGGCTTGCTTCCGCATATGTGGACCTATCTGCATTCACCACGTGGCTTACCAGGGTTGGCTGTTCAAAGGCTTCTTAAGCTTTGGCTTGCGGGAGGGCTTGGCAGTGAGGGAGGAGTAGCAGTGAAGCAGTGAGTGAGTGAGTGTCAGTCAGTGAGTGAGTGAGTCCTGAGTGAGTGAGTGAGTGAGTGAGTCAGTCAGTCAGTGAGTTTCAGAAGGAATCATCCATTCCTTAGGTAATAATAAACACCTGCATTGCACAGAGGGATCATCCCATTCCTTAGGTAAAGGTAAACATCTGAGTCATCCCATTGAACAGAGGGATCATCCATTAGACATCAGTAAATGCCTAGGTAAATGTAAACACAGAGAGAATCTACATTCCTTGTAAAAAGTCAGGGATCATCCATTCCTAGGTAGGTAATTGTAAACTTAGGTAATTTTAAACCTCTATTGAACAGGGGATCATCCTTTTTTAGCTAAAGGTAAACACCTGGATTGAAAAGAGGGCTCCGCTATTCCTTAGGTAAAGATCAACACCTGCATTGAAGAGAAGGATATCCATTGCTTAGGTAACTGTAAACACCTGCATTGAACAGAGGGGTAATCAATTCCTTAGATATCAATAAACACCTGCCTCGTAAAGAGGGCTCATCTATTCCTTAGGTAAAGATCAACACCTGCATTGCACAGAGGGATCATCCATTCCTTAGGTTACTGTAAATACCTGTATTGAACAGAGGAATCGTCCATTCCATAGATATCAGTAAACGCCTGCATTGAACAAATGGATCATCTATTCCTTAGGTAAAGATCAACACCTGAATTGCACAGAGGAATCATACATTCCTTATATAGTGGTAAACACCTGCATTGAACAGAGGGATCATCTATTCCTTAGATGACAGTAAACACCTACATTGAACAAAGGGATCATCAATTCCTTAGGTAAGGATCAACACCTGCATTGAACAGAGGGATCATCCATTCCTTAGATAACTATAAATAACTGCATTGAACAAAGGGATCATCTATTCCTTAGTTAAAGGTGAACACCTGCATTGCACAGAGGGATAATCCCAATCCTTAGGTAAAGGTAAACACGTCCATTGCACAGAGGGATCATCTTTTCCTTAGGGAAAGATAAACACCTACATTGAACAGAGGGATCATCCATTACTTAGATAACGGTAAACACCTGCATTGCACCGAGGGATCATCCCACTCCTTAGGTAAAGGTATACACCTGCATTTCACACAGGGGAACATCCATTCATTTGGGAAAGGTAAGCACCTGCATTGAAGAGAGGGATCTTCCATTCATTACGTAATAGTAAATACCAGCAATGCTCAGAAGGATCTTCCATTCCTAAGGTACATGTAAACACCTGCAGTAAATGTAACACCTTAGTTAAATGTAAACCCCTGCAATGCACAGAGGGATCATCCATTCCGTCGGTAAGGGTAAACACCTCCATTGCACAGAGAGATCATCCATTCCTTAAGTAAAGTTAGAAACTTCGGTTGAACAGAGGGATCATCCTTCTATAGGTAATTGTAAACTCCTGCGTTGAACAGAGTTATCATCCATTCCTTATGTAAAGGTAATTACCTCCATTGAACAGAGGGATCATCTATTCCTTAGTTAAATATTAACACCTGCATTGCACAGAGGGATCATCTCATTCCTTAGATAAAGGTAAACACCTGCATTGCACAGAAGGATCATCCATTCCTTAGGAAAAGATAAACACCTGCATTGCACAGAGGGATCATCCGTTCCTTAGGTATCAGTAAACACCTGCATTGAAAAGAGGGATCATCCATTCTTTAGATAATGGGAAACACCTGCATTGAACAGAGGGCTCATCTATTCCTTATCTAAAGATCAACACCTGCATTGCACAGAGGCATCATCCATTCCTTATGTAATGTTAAACACCTGCATTGAACAGATGTATCATCTATTCCTTAGATAAAAGTAAACACCTGAGTTGAACAGAAGGATCATCTATTCCTTAGGTAAGGATCAACTCCTGCATTGAACAGAGGGATCATCCATTCTTTAGATGACGGTGAACACCTGTATTGAACAGAGGGTTCATCTATTCCTTAGGTAAAAATCAACAACTGCATTGCACAGAGGGATCATCCATTCCTTACATAAAGGTAAACACCTGCATTGCACAGAGGGATCATCAATTCCTTAGGTAAAGTTAAACACCTACATTGCACAGAGGGATCATCTATACATTAGGTAACTGTAAATACCTGCATTGAACAGAGGGGTCTCCATTCGTTACATGTCAGTAAACACCTGCATTGAAAACAGGGCTCATCTATTCCTTAGTTAAAGATGAACACCTGCATTGCACAGGGGGATCGTCCCAAACCTTAGGTAAAGCTAAACACCTGCATTGAAGAGAGGGATCTTCCATTCATTAGGTAATGGTAAACACCAGCAATGCTCAGAAGGATCATCCATTCCTAAGGTAAATGTAAACACCTGCAATTCACACAAGGATCATCCATTCCTTAGGTCAAGGTAAACACTTGCTTTGCACAGAGAGATCATCCATTCTTTAAGTAAAGGTACAAACGTTGGTTGAACAGAGGGATCATGCTTCTTTAGGTAAAGGTAAACACCTGCGTTGAAGAAAAGTATCATCCATTGCTTATGTAAAGGTAAACACGTGCATTTAACAGAGGGATCATCCATTCCTTAGATAACGGGAAACACCTCTATTGAACAGAGGGATAATCTATTCCTGAGTTAAATATCAACACCTGCATTGCACACAGGGATCATCCATTTCTTAGGTATCAGTAAACACCTGCATTGAAAAGAGTTCTCATCTATTCCTTAGGTAAAGGTAAACACCTGCATTGCAAAGTCGGATCATCTATTCCATAGGTAACTGTAAACATCTACATTGAACAGAGGGATCATCCATTCTTTAGATAATGGTAAACACGTGCATTGAACAGAGGGCTCATCTATTCCTTATCTAAAAATCAACACCTGCATTGCACAGAGGGATCATCCATTCCTTATGTAATGGTAAACACCTGCATTGAACACAGGGATCATCCATTCCATAGATAATGGTAAACACCTGTATTGCACAGAGGGATCATCCATTCCCTACATAAAGATAAACACCTACATTGCACAGAGGGTTCACCCATTTCTTAGGCAACTGTAAACACCTGAATTGAACAGAGGGACCATCCATTCCTTAGATATCAGTAAACACCTGCATTGAAAAGAGGGTTCATCTATTCCTTGGGTAAAGATCAACACCGGCATTGGACAGAGGGATCATCCATTTCTTCGGTAACTGTAAACACCTGCATTGAACAGAGGGATCATCCATTCCATAGATAATGGTAAACACCTGCATTGAAGAGAGGGATCATCTATTCCTTAGTTAATAATCAACACCTGCATTGCACAGAGGGATCATCCCATTCCATAGGTAAAGATAACCACCTTCATTTCCCAGAGGGATCATCCATTCCTTAGGTAAAGGTAAACACCTGCATTGCAAAGTCAGATCATCCAATCATTAGGTAACTGTAAAACACTGCATTGGACAGAGGGATAATCCATTCTTAGATAATGGTAAACACCTGGATTGAACAGAGGTCTCATCTATTCCTTAGGTCAACATCAACACCTGCATTGCACAGAGGGATCATCCATTCCTTAGGTACAAGTAAACACTTGCATTGAAAAGAGGGCTCGTCTATTCCTTAAGTAAAAGTAAACACCTGCATAGCAAAGTCATATCATCCATTCCTTTTTAACTGTAAACCTTTGCGTTAAACAGAGGGATCATCCATTCTTTAGATAATGGTAGACACCTGCATTGAACGGAGGGCTCATCTATTCCTTAGGTCAACATCAACACCTGCATTGCACAGAGGGATCATCCATTCCTTAGGTAACTGTAAACACCTGCATAGAACAGAGGTATCACCCAATCCTCAGGTAATGGTAAACACCTGCATTGCACAGAGGGATCATCCATTCCTTAGGTAACTCTAAACACCTGCATAGAACAGAGGTATTATCCATTCCTAAGGTAACTGTA
Organism: Orientallactaga sibirica; assembly: GCA_036365145.1. Lineage (NCBI taxonomy): Eukaryota > Metazoa > Chordata > Mammalia > Rodentia > Dipodidae > Orientallactaga > Orientallactaga sibirica. The sequence goes on from JAEOAD010001320.1 coordinate 832,696, forward strand.
AACAGCTGTATTGAAAAGACGGCTCATCTATTCCTTAGGTAAAGATCAACACCAGCATTTCACAGAGGGATCATCCATTTCTTAGATAACGGGAAACACATGGATTGACCAGAGGGATCATCCATTCCTTTGGTAACTTTAAACTGTTGCTTTGAACAGAGGGATCATCCATTCCAAAGATAATGATTAACACCTGCATTGAACAGAGAGATCCTCTATTCCTTAGTTAAGATCAACACCTGCATTACACAGAGGGATCATCCATTACTTATGTAAAGGTAAACACCTGCATTGCACAGAGGTATCATCCATTCCTTAGGTAATGGTAAACACCTGCATTGAACAGAGGGATCATCCTTCTTTAGGTAAAGGTAAACACCTGTGTTGAACAGAAGTATCATCCATTCCTTAATTAAAGGTAAACACCTGCATTGAAAACAGGGATCAACCATTTATTAGATAACGGTAAACACCTGCAATGAACAGAGGTATCATCTATTCCTTAGTTAAATATCAACACCTGTATTACAGAGAAGGATCATCCTGTTCTTTAGGTAAAGGCAAACACCAGCATATCACAGAGGGATCATCCATTCCTTAGGTAACTGTAAACACCTGCATTGCACAGAGGGATCATCAATTCCTTAGGTATCAGTAAACACCTACATTGAAAAGAGGGCTCATATGTTCCTTAGGCAAAAGGAAACATCTGCATTGAAAAGTCGGATCATCCATTCTTTTTTAATTGTAAACCTCTGTATTGAACGGAGGGATCATCCATTCTTTAGATAATGGTAAACACCTGCATTGAACAGAGGGCTCATCTATTCCTTAGGTAAAGATCAACACCTGCATTGCACAGAGGGATCTTTCATTCTTATGTAATGGTAGAAACCGGGGTTGAACATAGGGATCATCCTACTTTAGGTAAAGGTAAACACCTGCGTTGAACAGAAGTATCATCCATTCCCTATGAAAAGGTAAACACCTGCATTGAAAAGCGGGATCATCCATTCCTTAGATAACAGTAAACACCTGCATTGAACAGAAGGATCATCTATTCCTTAGTTAAATATCAACCCCTGCATTGCACAGAGGGATCCTTCCATTCCTTAGGTAAAGATAAACAACTGCATTGCACAGAGGGATCATTCATTCCTTAGGTATCAGTAAACACCTGCGTGGAAAAGCGGGCTAATCTATTGCTTAGGTAAAGGTAAACACATGCATTGGAAAGTCGGATCATCTATTCCTTAGGCAAACTTCAACACCTGCATAGCACAGAGGGATCATCCATTCATTAGGTAACTGTAAACACCTGCATTGAACAGAGGGATCATCCATTCCTTAGATAACGGTATACACCTGCATTACACAGAGGGATCCTCCATTCATTAGGTAAAGAAAAGCACCTCTATTGGACAGAGGGATCATCCATTCCTTAGGTAACTGTCAACACCTGCATTGAAAAGAGGGCTCATCTATTCCTTAGGTAAAGATCAACACCTGCATTGCACAGAGGGATCATCCATTTCTTACATAACGGGAAACAACTGCATTGAACACAGGGATCATCCATTCCTTTGGTAACTGTAAACAGCTGCATTGAACAGAGGGATCATCCATTCCTAAGATAACGGTAAACACCTGCATTGAACAGAGAGATTATCCATTCCTAAGATAACTGTAAACACCTGCATTGAACAGAGAGATCATCTATTCCTTAGGTAAAGATCAACACCTGCATTGCACAGAGGAATCATTCATTACTTAGGTAAAGGTAAACACCTTCATTGCACAGAGGAATCATCCATTCCTTAGTTAATGGTAAACACCTGCATTGCACACAGGGATCATCCATTCTTAAGGTAATTGTGAACACCTGCATTGAACACAGGGATCATCCATTCCTTAAGTAAAGGTAGAAACATGGGTTGAACAGAACAATCATCCTTCTTTAGGTAAAGGTAAACACCTGCATTGAACAGAAGTATCATCCATTCCTTATGTAAAGGTAAAAACCTGCAATACACAGAGGGATATTCCATTCATTAGGTAAAGAAAAACACCTCCATTGGACGGAAGAATCATCCTTTCCTTAGATAAAACTTAACACTAGCATTGAACATAGGCTTCTTCCCTTCCTTAGGTAACAGTAAACACTTACAATGCACAGAAGGATTATTCATTCCTAAGGTAAATGTAAAAACCTGCAATGCACAATTGGATCAATCGTTTCTTAGTTAAAGGTCAACACCTGCCTGGCCCAGATGGATCATCCATTCTTTATGTAAAGTTAAACACCTGCATTGCACAAGGGGAACATCCATTCCTTTGGTAAAGGTAAACTCCTGCCTTCAGCAGAGGGATCTTCCATAACTAGGTAATAGTAAACACCTACAATGCACAGAGGGATTATCCATTCCTAAGGTAAAGGTCAAAACCTGCATTGCACACAGGTATCATCCATTCCTTAGGTAAAATCAACACCTGCCTGCCCAGAGGGATTATCCATTCCTTTTGTAAAGGTAAACACCTGCATTGAACGGAGGGATCTTCCATTCCTAAGTTAAATGTAAACACCTACAATGCACAGAGGGATCATCCATTCCTAAGGGAAAGTTAAACACCTGCAATGCACAGAGGGATCATCCATTCCATAGATAAGGGTAAACACCTGAATGGAACAGAGGGATCATCGATTCTTTAAGCAAAAACCTGCGTTGAACAGAGGGATAATCCTTCCTTAGGTAAAGGTAAACACCTGCGTTGAACAGAGGGATCATCTATTCCCTAGTTAAAGTTCAACACCTGCATTGCACAGAGGGATAATCCCATTAATTAGATAAAGCTAAACACCTGCATTGCACCGAGGGATCATCCATTCATTAGGTAAAGGTAAACACCTGCAATACACAGAGGGATCATCCATTCCTTAGGAAAAGGTCAACATCTGCATTGTACAGAGGGATCATCCATTCATTAGGTAAAGATAAACACCCATTGCACAGAGGAATCATCTTTTCCTTAGGTAGAGGTAAACACCAGCATTGAACATAGGCATATTACATTCCTGAGGTAATAGTAAACACCTGCAAAGCACAGAGGGATCATGCTATTCCTTACATAACGTAAACACCTGCATTGAACAGAGGGATCATGCATTCCTTAGGTAAATATAAACACCTGTCTTGCACAGAGGGATCATCTATTCCTTAGGTAAAGGTGAACACCTGCATTGCACAGAGGGATCATCCATTCCTTTGATAAGTTGAACACCTGCATTGAACTGATGTATCATTCATTACTTAGGTAAAGGTCAACACCTGCCTGTCCAAGAGGGTTCATACATTCCTTATGTAAAGGGAAACACCTGCATTGCACGCAGTAAACACTAGTTCCTTTGGTAAAGATAAACACTTGCATTAAACAGAGAGATCTTCCATTCCTAAGGTAATAGTAAACACCTGCAAGGCACAGAGGGATCATCCATTCCTTAGGTAAAGCTCAACACCTGCCTGGCCCAGAGGGATCATCCACTCCATATGTGAGGTTAAACACCTGCATTGAACAGACGGATCATCCATTCCTTACATAAAGGTAAACACATGCATTGCACAGAAAGATGTTCCATTCCTAAGGTAAAGGTCAAAACCTGCATTGCACAGAGGGATCATCCATTCCTTAGGTAAAGGTCAACACCTGCATTGCACAGAGGGGATCATCCATTCTATAGGTATAGGACAACACCTGCATTTTACAGAGGGATCATCCATTCCTTAAGTGAGGATCAACTCCTGCATTGAACAGAGGGATCATCCATTCCTTAGGTAAAGGTCAACCCCTACATTGCACAGAGGGATCATCAATTACTTAGGTAAAGGTCAACACCTGACTGGCCCAGAGGGATCATCCATACCTTATGTAAAGGTAAACCCCTGCATTGCACACAGGGAACATCCATTCCTTAGGTATTAGTAAACACCTGCAATGCACAGAGGGATCATTAATTCCGAAGGTAAATGTAAACACTTACAATGCACAGAGGGATCTTCTATTCTTTCTATGAGGGTATACACTTGCATTGCACCGTAGGATCATCCATTCCTTAAGTAAGGGTAGAAACCTGATTTGAAGAGAGGGATCATCCTTCTTTAGGTAAAGGGAGACACCTGCATTGAACAGAGGGATCATCCATTCCTTAGGTGACATTAAACACGTGCATTGCACAGAGGGAGCATTCATTCCTTAGGTAATGGTAAACACCTGTAGTGATCAGAGGGATCATCCATTCCTTAGATATCAGGAAACACCTGCAATGAACAGAGGGATCACCCATTCATTAGGTAACTGTAAACACCTGCATTGAACAGAGGGATCGTCCATTCCTAAGATAACGGTAAACACCTGCATTGAACAGAGGGATCATCTATTCCTTAGGTAAAGATCATCACCAGCATTGCACAGAGGGATCATCCATTCCTTAGGTAATGGTAAACACCTGGATTGCACAGAGGGATCATCCATTCCTTAGACAAAGTTAAACACCTGCATTGAATAGAGGGATCATCAATTCCTTAGGTAATGGTAAACACCTGCATTGCACAGAGGGACCATCCATTCCTAAGGCAAAGGACAACACCTTCCTGCCAAAGCGATCATCCATTCCTTATATAAAGGTAAAAACCTGCATTGCACACAGAGTACATCCATTCCTTTTGTAAAGCTAAACAGCAGCATTGAACAGAGGGATCATTCATTCCTTATGTAATTGTAAACACCTGCAATGCACAGAATGATCATCCATTCCTAAGACAAATATGAACACCTCCAATGCACAGAGGGATCATCGATTCCTTAGGTCAAGCTAAAAACCTCCATCGCACAGAGGGATCATCCATTCCTTACATAACTGTAATCACCTGCATTGAACAGAGGGATCATCTATTCTTTAGGTAAAGATCAAGACCTGCATTGCACAGAGGGATCATATCATTCCTTAGGTAAAGGTAAACACCTGCATTGCACATAGGCATCATCCATTCCTTAGGTAATGGTAAACACCTGGATTGCACAGAGGGATCATCCGTTCCTTAGATAACGGTAAACACATGCATTGAACAGAGGGATCATCCATTACTTATGTGAAGGTAAACACCTGCATTGCACACAGATAACATCCATTCCTTTTGTAAAGGTAAACAACTGCATTGCACAGAGGGATCATCCATTCCTTAGGTAAAGGTCAATACCTGCCTGGCATAGAGGGATCATCCATTCCTTATGTAAAGGTATACACCTGCATTGCACACAAAGAACATCCATTCCCTTTGTAAAGGTAAACACCTGCATTGAACAGAAGGATCATCCATTCCATAGGCAAAGGTAAACACCTGCATTGAAGAGAGGTGTCATATATTCCTTAGGTAAAGGTCAACATATTCAATGCGCAGAGAGATCATCCATTCCTTAGGTAAATATCAACACCTGCATTGTACAGAGGTATCACCCATTCCTTAGGTATAGGACAACACCTGCATTGCACAGAGGGATCATACATTCCCTAGGTAAAGGTAAACACCTGCATTACACAGAGGGATCATCCATTCCTTAAGTAATGATCAACACCTGCATTGAACAGAGGGATCATCCATTCCTTGGGTAAAAGTCAACGCCAGCATTGCACAGAGGAATTATCTATTCCTTAGGTATAGGACAACACCTGCATTGTACAGAGGGATCATCCATTCCTAAAGTAAAGATCAACACCTGCATTGAAGAAAGGGATCATCCATTCCATAGGTAAAGGTCAACACCTACATTGCACAGACGGATCATCCATTACTTAGGTAAAGGTCAACAGCTGACTGTCCCAGAGGGATCATCCATAACTTATGTAAAGGTAAACCCTTGCATTGCACACAGGGAACATCCATTCCTTAGGTAATAGTAAACACCTGCAATGCACAGAGGGACCATCAATCCCGAAGGCAAATGTAAACACCCACAATGCACAGAGGGACCGTCTATTCCTTAGTTAAAGGTATACACCTGCATTGCACTGGAGGATCATCCATTCCTTAAGTAAAGGTAGAAAGATGGTTTGAAGAGAGGGATCATCCTTCTTTAGGTAAAGGGAGACACCTGCGTTGAACAGAGGGATCATCCATTCCTTAGGTAAAATTAAACACGTGCATTGCACACAGGGATCATCCATTCCTTAGGTAATTGTAAACACATGTAGTGATCAGAGGGATCATCCATTCCTTAGATAATGGGAAACACCTGCATTGATCAGAGGGATCGGCCATTAGGTTAGGTAACTGTAAACACCTGATTTGAACACAGGGATAATCCATTACTAAGATAACAGTGAACACCTGCATTGCACAGAGGGATCATCCATTCCATAGGTAATGGTAAACACCTGGATTGCACAGAGGGATCATCCATAACTTAGACAACGTTAAATACCTGCATTGAAAAGAAGGATCATCTATTCCTTAGGTAATGGTAAACATCTGCATTGCACAGAGGGACAATCCATTCCTTAGGTATAGGTCAACACCTGCCTGGTGAAAGGGATCATCCATTTCTTAGGTTATGGTAAACACGTGGATTGTACAGAGGGATCATCCATTCCTTAGACAACGTTAAACACCTGCATTGAATAGAGGGATCATCCCTTCCTTAGGTAATGGTAAACGCCGGCATTGCACAGAGGGACCATCCATTCCTTAGGTAAAGGTCAACACCTGCCTGGCCAAAGGGATCATCCATTCCTTATGTAAAGGTAAAAACCTGCAGTACACACAGAGTACATCCATTCATTTTGTAAAGGCAAACACCAGCATTCAACAGAGGGATGATTCATTCCTTATCTAATAGTAAACACCTGCAATGCACAGAATGATCATCCATTCCTAAGACAAATAGAAACACCTGCCATGCACAGAGGGATCATTGATTCCTTAAGTCAAGGTAAATCCTCCATCGCACAGAGGGATCAACCATTCCTTAGGTAAAGTAAACACCTGCATTGTACAGATGGATCATCCATTCCTTAGGTATAGACCAAAACCTGCATTGAACAGAGGGATCATCCATTCCCTAAGTAATGATCACACCTGCATTGAACAGAGGGATCATCTATTCCTTAGGTATAGGACAACACCTGCATTGCACAGAGGAATCATCCATTTCTTAAGAAATGATGAACACATGCATTGAACAGAGAGATCATCCATTCCTTAGGTAAAGGTCAACGCCTAACTGGCCCAGAGGGATCATCTATGCCTTATGTAAAGGTAAACACCTACACTGCACAAAGGGAACATCCATTCCTTAGGTAATAGTAAATACCTGCAATGCACAGAGGGATCATCTATTCCTTATGTAAGGGTATACACCTGCAATACACAGAGGGATCATCCATTTCTTAAGTAATGATCAAGCCCTGCATTGAACAGAGGGATCATCCATTACTTAGGGAACAGTGAACACCTGCATTGCACAGAGGGATCATCCATTCCTTAGGCAAAGGTCAACACCTGCATTGCACCAGAGGATCATCCATTCATTAAGTAAAGTTAGAAAACTGATTTGAACAGAGGGATTATCCTTTTTAAGGTAAAGGTAGACACCTGTGTTGAACAGAGGGATCATCCATTACTTAGGGAACAGTAAACACCTGCATTGCACAGAGGGATCATCCATTACTTAGGTCATGGTCAACACACGCATAGCACACAGGGATCATCCATTCCTTAGGTAAAGGTCAACACCTGCCTGGCCCAGAGGGATCATCCATTCCTTATGTAAAGGTAAAAACCGGCATTGCAATAGAGAACCTCCATTCCTTTTGTAAAGGTAAAGACAAGCATTGAACAAAGGGATCGTTCATGCCTTAGGTAATAGTATACACCTGCAATGCACAGAGGGATCATCCATTCCTAAGACAAATATAAACACCTGCAATGCACAGAGGGATCATCCATTTTCTTAGGTCAAGCTAAATACCTGTAGTACACAGAGGGATCATACATTCCTTAGGTAACTGTAAACAGCTGCATTGAACAGAGAGATCATCCATTCCTTAGAGAAGCGTAAGCACCTGAATTGAACAGGGGGATCATCTAATCCTTAGGTAAAGATCAACACCTGCATTGCACAGAGGTATCATATAATTCCTTAGGTAAAGGTAAACACCTGCATCGCACAGAGGGATTATCCTTTCCTTAGATAATGGTAAACACATGGATTGCATGGAGGGATCATCCATTCCATAGATAATGGTAAACACCTGCATTGAACAGAGGGATCATATATTGCTTAGGTAATGGTCAACACATGCATTGCACAGAGGGATCATCCATTCCTTATGTAAAGGTCAACAACTGCCTGGCCCAGAGGGATCATCCATTCCTTATGTAAAGTAAACACCTGCATTGAAGAGTGGTATTTTTCATTCCATAGCTAATAGTAAACACCTGCAATGCACAGAGGGATTATCCATTCCTAAGACAAATATAAATGCCTGCAATGCACAGAGGGGTCATCAATTCCTTACGTAAAGCTAAAAATCTGCATTGCACAGAGGGATCATCCATTCCTTTGGTAACTGTAAACACCTGCATTGCACAGAGGGATCATCCATTCCTTCAGTAAAGGTAGAAACCTGCATTGAATAGAACGAACATCCTTCCTTATGTAAAGGTAAACACCTGCATTGAACAGAGGGATCATCCATTTCTTAGATAACGGTAAACTCCTGCACTGAACATAGGAATTATCTATTCCTTAGACAAAGATCAACACCTGCATTGCAAAGAGGGATCATCCCATTCCTTAGGTACAGGTCAACACCTGCATTGCACAGAGGGGATCATCCATTCCTTAGGTAATGGTCAACACCTGCAATGAACAGAGGGATCATCCATTACTGACGTCCAGATAAACACCTGGATTTACCAGAGGAGTCTTCCATTCATTAGGTAATAATAAACACTTGCAATTCACAGACGTATCATCCATTCCTTAGGGAAAGGAAGAAAACTGCTTTGAACAAAGGTATCATCCATTTCTTAGTAAAGGTAAACACCTGCATTGAACAGAGGGTTAATCCATTCCTTAGATAACGGTAAACACCTGCATTGAACCGAAGGATCATTTATTCTTTTGTAAAGTTTAACAGCTGAGTTCCACAGAGGTATCCCCACATTCCTTAGGTAAAGGTAAACACCTGCATTGCACAAACGGATCATCCATTCCTTACGTCAACCTAAAAACCTGCATGGCACACAGAAGTATCATCCTTTCCTTAGATAAGGGGCAACACCTGCCTGGCCCAGAGGGATCATCTATTCCTTATGTAAATTTAAACTCCTGCATTGAACACAGGGAACATCCATTATTTGGTAAAGGAAAACACCTGCATTGAACAGATGGATCATCAATTTCTTAAGTAAAAGTAAACACCTGCATTGAATAGAGGGATCTTCCATTGCATAGGTATTAGTAAACATCTGCAATGCACAGATGGATCATCCATTCCTTAGGGTAACCTAAAAACCTGCATGGCACAGAAGGATCATCCATTCCGTAGGTTATTGTAAACAGATGCATTGAACAGTGTGATCATCCATTCCTTAGATAAGGGTAAGCACCGGCATTGAACAGAGGTATCATCTATTCCTTAGGTAAAGCTATACACCTGCATAGCATCAAGGGATCATACCATTCCTTACATAAAGGTAGACACCTGCATTGCACAGAGGAATCATTTATTCCTTAGGTAAAGGTAAACACCTGCATTGAACAGAGAGATATTCCATTCCATAGTTAATAGTAAACACCTGCAATGCACACAGGGATCATCCATTCATTAGGTAAGGGTAAACACCTGCATTGCACAGAGGGTCATCCATTCCTTAGGTAACAGAGGGATTGAACAGAGGGATCATACATTCCTTAGATAACGGTAAACACCTGCATTGAACAGAGGGATCATCCTCTCCTAGGTAAAGGTAAACACCTGCATTGAACTGAGGTGTCATATATTCCTTAGGTAAAGGTCAACATATTCATTGCAAGAGGGATCATCCCTTCCTTAGGAAAAGGTCAACACCTGCATTGTACAGAGGGATCATCCATTCCTTAAGTAAAGATCAACGCCTGCATTGAACAGAGGGATCATCCATTCCTTAGGTAAAGGTCAACACATGCATTCCACAGAGGGATCATCCATTCCTTAGGTATAGGACAACACCTGCATTGCAAAGAAGGATCGTTCATTCCTTAGATAATGTTAAACACCTGCATTGAACAGAGGTATCATCCATTCCTTAGGTAAAGGTCAATACCTGACTGCCCCAGAGGGATCATCCATATCTTATGTAAAGGTAAACACCTGCATTGCACAAAGAGAACATCCATTCCTTAGGTTATAGTAAACACCTACAATGCACTGATGAATAATCAATTCCGAAGGTCAATGTAAACACCTGCAATGCACAGAGGGATTGTCTATTCATTAGGCCGGGGTATACACCTGCATTCCACTGGGGGATCATCCATTCCTTAAGTAAAGGTAGAAACCTGGATTGAAGAGAGGGATCATCCTTCTTCAGGTAAAGATAGACACCTTCATTGAACAGTGTGTTCATCCATTCCTTAGGTAACATTAAACACCTGCATTGCACAGAGGGATCATCCATTCCTTAGATAATGGTAAACACCTGCAGTGATCAGAGGGATCATCCATTCATTAGATAACGGGAAACACCTGCATTGAATAGAGGGATCATCCATTCGTTAGGTAACTGTAAACACCTGTATTGAACATAGGGATAATCTATCCCTCAGTAAAGATCAACACCCGCATAGCACATAGGATCATCCATTCATTTGGTAAAGGTAAACACCAGCATTGAACAGAGGGATCTTTCATTCCTTAGGTAATAGTAAACACCTGCAATGCACAAGGGATCATCCATTCCTAAGACAAATATAAACACCTGCAATGCACCGAGGCATCATCCATTCCTTAGGTCAAGCTAAAAAGCTTCACAGAGGGATCATTGATTCTTTAGGTAAGTGTAAACACCTGCATTGAACTGATATCATACATTCCTTAGATAAGTGTAATCACCTGCATTGAATTGAGGGATCATCCATTCCTTACATAACGTTAAAAACCTGATTTGAACATAGGGATCATCCATTCCTTATGTAATGGTCAACAACTGCATTACACAGAGGGATCATCCGTTCCTTAGGTAAAGATCAACACCTGCATTGCAAAGAGGGATCATCCCATTCTGTAGGTACAGGTCAACACCTGCATTGCACAGAGAGAACATCCATTCCTTTTGTAAAGGTTAACACGAGCATTGAGCAGAGGGATCTTTCATTCCTTAGGTAATAGTAAACACCTGCAAGGCACAGAGGGATCAACTGTTCCTAAGAAAAATATAAACGCCAGCAATGCACAGAGGCATCATCCATTCTTTCGGTAAACACCTGCATTACACAGAGGGATCATCCATTCCTTAGGTATCTGTAAACACTGGCATTGAATAGAGGGATCATCCATTCCTTAGATAAAGGTAAACACCTGCATTGAACAGAGGGCTCATTTATTCCTTAGTTAAAGATCAACAACTGCATTACATAAAGGGATCATCCATTCCTTAGAAAATAGTAAACACGTACATTGAACAGAGTAATCATATATTCCTTAGGTAAAGATCCACACCTGCACGGCACAGCAAGATGATCCCATTCCTTAAGTAAAGGTAAACACCTGCATTGAACACAGGGATCATCAATTCCTTAGATAATGGTAAACCCCTGCATTGAACAGAGGGCTCATCTATTCCTCAGCTAAAGATGAACACCTGCATTGCACAGAGGGATCATCCCATTCCTTAGGTAAAGATAAACACCTGCATTGCATAGAGAGATCATCCATTCCTTAGGTAAGGGTAAACACCTGCATTGCACAGAGGGATCATCCATTACTTAGGTAAGGGTAAACATCTGCAATGCACAGGGATCATCCATTCCTAAGGTAAATGCAAACCCCTGCAATGCACAGAGGGATCATCCAATCATTAGGTAAAGTTAAACACCTGCAATGCACAGAGGGATCATCCATTCCTTAGGTAAGGGTAAACACCTGCATTCCACAGAGGGATCATCCCATTCCTTAAGTCAAGGTAGAAACCTGCCTTGAACAGAAGGATCATCCTTCTTTAGGTAAAGGTAAACACCTGCGTTGAACAGAGGGATCATCAATTCTTCAGTTAAAGATCAACACCTGCATTGACCAGAGGGATCATTCATTCCTTATGTAAAAGTCAAAACCTGCATTGTACAGAGGGATCTTGCATTCCTTAGGTAAAGATCAACACCTGCTTTGCACAGAGGATCATCCATTCCTTATGTAAAGGTCAACACCTGCATTGCACAGAGGGATCATCCATTCATTAGGTAATGTTCAACACCTGACTTGCACAGAGAGATCATCATTCCTTAGGTAAAGGTCAAAACAAGCCTGGCCCAGAGTGATCATCCTTTCCTTATGTAAATGTAAACACCTGTATAGCATAGAGGGAACATCCATGCCTTTGCTAAAGGTAAATGTCTGCATTGAACAGAGGGCTATTCCATTCCTTACATAATAGTAAACACCTGCAATGCACAGAGGGATCATCCATTCCTTAGGTAAGGGTAAACACGTGCAATGAACAGAGGGATAATCTATTCATTAAGAAAAATTCAACACATGCATTGCACAGATGGATCATTAATTCCTTAGGTACGTATAAACACCTGCATTGAGCAGAGAGATCATCCATTCCTTAGATAACGGTAAACACCTGCATTGAACAGAGGGATCATCCATTCCTTAGGTAAAGTAAACACCTGCATTGCATACAGGGAACATCCATGCCTTTGGAAAAGGTAAACCTCTGCATTGAACAAAGAGATCATCCATTCTTTAGATAACGGTAAACACCTACATTGAACAGGGGGATCACCTATTCCTATTGTAAAGGTAAACATCTGCATTGAAGAGAGGGATCATCTATTCATTAGGTAAAGATAAACACCTGCATTGCCCAGAGGGATCATACATTCCTTCGGTAATGTTAAACACCTGCACTGAACAGAGGGATGATGCTTTCCTTAGATTACAGTAAACACCTGCATTGAACAGAGGGATCATCCATTCCTTAGGTAAACGTAAACAGCTTCAGTGAACAGAGGGATCACCCATTCCATAGTTACAGGTCAACACCTGCGCTGCACAGAGGGATCATCCATTCCTTACGTTAAGGTCAACACCTGCATTGTACAGAGGAATCATCCGTCCCTTAGGTAATGGTAAACACCTTCATTGCACAGAGAGTACATCCATTCCTTAGGTAAAGGTCAGCACCTGCCTGGCCAAGAAGGATCATCCATTCCTTATGTGAAGGTAACACCTGCATTGCACACAGGGTAGACTCATTCCTTCAGTAAAGGTAAACACCCTCATTGAACAGAGGTATCTTTCATTCCTTAGGTAATAGTAAACACCTGCAATGCAGAGAGGGATCATCCATTCCTAAGACAAATATAAACACCTGCAATGCCCAGAGGCATCATCCATTCCTTAGGTAAAGCTAAAAAGCTGCATTGCACAGAGGGATCATCCATTCCTTAGGTAACTGTAAACACCAACATTGAACAGCGGGATCATCCATTCCTTACGTAAGGGTAAGCAACTGAATTGAACAGAGGGATCATCTATTCCTTAAGTAAAGATCAAAACCTGCTTTGCACAGAGGGATCATGCCATTCCTAGGTAAAGGTAAACACCTGCATTGCACAGAAGGATTATCCATTCCTAAGCTAAAGGTAAACACCAGCATTGCACAGATGGATCACCCATTCCTTAGGTAACGGGAAACACGTGCTTTGAACAGAGGTATCATACATTCCTTAGATAATGGTAAACACATGCGTTGAAGAGAGGGATCAACTATTCCTTAGGTAAAGATCAACACCTGCATTGCAAAGAGGGATCATCGATTCCTTAAATAAAGTGCAACATCTGCATTGCACAGAAGGTCATCTATTCCTTTGTTAAAGGACAACACCTGCATTGCACAGAGGGATCTTCCATTCATTAGGTAAATATAAACACCTCCATTGCACAGAGGAATCATGCTTTCCTTAGGTAAAGGTAAACACCAGCATTGAACATAGGCATCTTCCTGAAATGCACAAAGGGATCATTCCTTTCCTTACATAAATGTAAACACCTCCAATGAAAAGAGGAATCATCCATTCCTTAGGGAAAATTAAACAGCTGAGTTACACAGACGGATCACCCATTCCAAAGGTACGAGGTGAACACATGCATTGCACAGAGGGATCATCAATTCTTTACATAAAGGTCAACACCTGTATTGTACAGAGGCATCATCCATTCCTTAGGTAATGGTAAACATCTGCATTGCACATAGAGTTCATCCATTCCTTAGGTAAAGGTCAACACCTGCCTGGCCAAGAAGGATCATCCATTCCTTATGCGAAGCTAACACCTGCATTGCACACAGGGAAGATCCATTCCTTTGGTAAAGGTAAACACCTGCATTGAACAGAGGGATCTTGCATTCCTTAGGTAATGGTAAAACCCTGCAATGCACAGAGGGATCATCCATTCCTAAGGCAAATATAAACACCTGCAATGCACAGAGGGATCATCCATTCCTTAGGTAAAGGTCAACACCTGTATTGAACAGAGGGCTCACCTATTCCTTAGATAAAGATCAAAACTGCACAGATCATTCCTTTCCTTACATAAATGTAAACACCTCCAATGAAAAGAGGAATCATAAGGAAAATTAAACAAACACAGACGGATCACCCATTCCAAAGGTGAGGTGAACACATGCATTGCACAGACTGTCAAAATTGTACAGTTAAACACATCTGCATTGCAGGGAGAGTTCATCCATTCCTTATGTAAAGATCAAAACACCTGCATGGCCAAGAAGGATCATCCATTCCATTAGAACATCCATTCCTTTGGTAAAGGTAAACACTTGCAATGCACATAGGGATCATCCATTCCTAAGGTAAATGTAAAACACCTACAATGCACAGGGAGTGATCATCTCATTCCTTACCTGCTTAAGGGGGTAGTAAACACTTGCATTGCACAGGTAAATGTAAACATCAATCAGAGTGTCATTCCTCTTAAGGGTATACACTTGCATTGCACAGGGGATCAATCCCTTAAGTAAACGTAGAAACCTGCGTTTAACTGTGATATCATCCTTATTTAGGAAAAGGTAAACACCTGCGTTGAACAGAGGTATCATCAATTCCTTAGGGAATAGTAAACACCTGCATTGTACAGAGGGATCATCCATTACTTAGATAATGGTAAACACCTGCATTGAGCAGTGGGATCATCTATTCATTAGTGAAAGTTCAACACCTGCATTGCATGGAGGGATTATCCCATTCCTTAGGTAAAGGTAAACACCTGCATTACACAGAGGGATCATCAATTCCTCAGGTTAAGATAAACACCTGCCTTCCACAGAGGGATCATCCATTCCTTAGGAAACCGTAAACACCTGCATTGAACAGAGGGGTCATCCATTCCTTAGATATCTGTAAACACCTGCATTGAACAGAGGACTCGTCTATTCCTTAGGTAATGATGAACACCTGCATTTCACAGAGGGATAATCCCACTCCTTAGGTAAAGGTCAACACCTACATTACCTAGAGGGATCATCCATTCGTTAAGTAAAGATAAACACCTGCCTTACACAGAGGGACCATCCATCCCTTGGGTAAATGTAAACACCTGCATTGAACAAAGGGATCATCCATTCCTTAAATAACGGCAATCACCTGCTTTGAACAGAGGGACCATCTATTCTTTATATAAAGATCAACACCTCCATTGCACAGAGGGATCATCCATTCCTTTAGTAAAGGTAAACACCTGCATAAACCAGAGGGATCATCCATTCCTTAGGTAAATGTAAACCCCTGCATTGCACAGAGGGATTATCCATTAATTATGTAATGGTGAACACCTGCATTGAAAAGATGGATCTTCCATTTCTGAGATAACGACAAACACCTGCATTGAACAGAGGGATCATCTATTCCTTAGGTAAAGATCAACACCTGCATTGCACAGAGGGATCATTCCATTCCTTAGGTAAAGGTAAACACCTGCAGTGCATGGAGGGATCATACAGTTCTTTGGTAAAGGTAAACACCTGAATTGCACAGAGTGATCATCAATTCCTTAGGAAACTGTAAACTCCTGCATTGAACAGAGGGATCATTCATTCCTTACATAACAGTAAACAACTGCTTTGAACAGAGGGCTCCTTTATTCTGTAGGTAAAGATCAACACCTGCATTGCACAGAGGGATCATCCGTTCCTGAGATTACGGTAAACACCTGCATTGAACAGAAGGATCATCTATTCCTTAGTTAAAGATCAACACCTGCATTGCACAGAGGGATCATCCCATTCCTTAGTTAAGGGTACACACCTGCATTGCACACAGGGAGCCTCCATTCCTTTTGTAAACATAAACAACTGCATTGAACAGCGGGATCTTCCATTCCTTAGGGAATAGTAAACACCTGCAATTCACAGAAAGATCATCCATTCCTAAGGTAAATGTAAACACCTGCCATTCACACAGGGATCATCCATTCCTAAGGTAATGGTAAACATCTGCAATGCACAGAGTGATCACCCATTCCTTAGGTAAGAGTAAACACCTGAATTTCACAGAGGGATCATCCATTCCTTTGGTAAGGGTAAACTCCTGCATTGAACAGATGGATCTTCCATTCCTGAGATAAAAGTAAACACCTGCATTGAACAGATGGACCATGTATTCATTAGGTAAAGATCAGCATCTGCATTGCACATAGGGATTAGCCATTCCGTAGGTAAAGGTCAACACCTGCATTGCACAGAAGGATGATTCATTCCTTAGGTAATGGTAAACACCTGAAATACACAGAGGGATCATCTATTCCTTAAAGTTCAACACCTGCATTGCCCAGAGGGGATCACCCCATTCCTTAAGTAAAGGATAACACCTGCATTTCCCAGAGGGATCATCCATTCCTTAGGTAAAGGTATACACCTGAATTGCACAGAGGGATCATCCATTCTTTATGCAATGGTGAACACCTGCATTGAAGAGATGGATCACCCATTACTTAGATAATGGTAAACACCTATATAGAACAGATGTATCTTCCATTCCTGAGATTATGGTAAACACATGCATTGAACAAAGGGATCATTTATTCCTTATATAACGGTCAACACCGGCATTGAAGAGAGGGATCTTCCCATTCCTTAGGTAAAGCTAAACAACTGCATTGACCATAGGAATCATGCATTCCTTAGGTAAATGTAAACACCTGCATTGCACAGAGAGCTCATCCATTCCTTATGTAATGGTAAACACATACATTGAACAGAGGGATCACCCATTCTTTAGATAACGGTAAACAAATGCATTAAAGAGAAGGCTCATTTATTCCTTAGATAATGGTAAACACCTGCATTGAACAGAGGGATCATCTATTCCTTAGTTCAAGTTCACACGTGCATTGCCCAGAGTGATCATCCATTTCTTGGGTAAAGGTAAACACTTGTCTTGCACAGAGGGATCATCCATTCCTTAAGTAAAGGTAAACACCCGCAATGAACAAAGGGATCACCCATTCTTTAGATAATGGTAAACACCTTCATTGAACAGAGGGGTTATCCAATCCTTAGATAACGGTAAACACCTGCACTGAACAGAGAAGTCATCTATTCCTTATGTAAAGATCAACACCTCCATTTCACAGAGGGATCATCCATTCCTTAGGTAAAGGCAAACACCTGAATTGACCAGAGGGATGGTCCATTCCTTAAGTAAATGTAAACACCTGAATTGCACAGAGGGATTATCCATTCCTTATGTAATGGTAAACACCTGAATTGAACAGAGGGATAACCCATTCCTTAGATAATGGAAAACAACTTGATCAAAAAGATGGATTTTCCATTCCTCAGATAACGGTAAACACCTGCATTGAACAGAGGGATCATCTATTCCTTAGGTAAAGATCAACACCTGCATTGCAGAGTGATCATCCCATTCTTTTTAAAATATTTTATTTATTATTTATTCATTTATTTATTTATTTGAGAGTTAGAGAGAGAGAGAGAGAAAGAGAGAGAGAGAGAGAGAGAGATACGGAGGCTGTTAACCTGGATGAGGACAAGCAGACACAAAGAATGGAGCCAAGACAAAATGCTGATCAAGGCTCAAAGTTTATTGCAAAAGTCTCAGCTTATATATTAGTAAGCAAAACAAAGAAGCTCCTGAGGGCGGAGACCTTGATCCAGTTACACAGCTGCACAGGGAGGGAACCTCAGATAAATGTCTATCAATGATATTCCTTGTGGCTAAACACCCTGCTCTAAGAGCAGCAGGGTTGCTAGGATACCCAGCTGAGGAATGTGCCTTGCACAAGGTCATAGGGGGGGTTACAGCAGTCCTATATATCTTTAAGTTACTCATTATTCTTATCTACAGGTCAGGGTAGGGTCTCTGGGAAGGCTTAGTTATGTAGTTGCTCACAGACACTCAGGAAGCTGAAATCTAACTTAGAAGATGCAGTTTTTTCTTCCAAATGGCTGCAGTTTGGCTCAGTGGTCTCCAACATCTCCTCCCTTCTTTTATACAAGACAGGGGGAGGCCCGCAGTCAAGCGGTGGGCTTTAACCAAGTGGGGGAGAAGTGACCTGGCTCCTCCCGTGGGTCATTTTTATCGCCCACAGATTTGGCCCTTGGTACCTTTTGGGAAGGGAGGCAGGGCCTAAATAATTATTATGTATGGTACCAACCTCCATGCAAGTCAGGTTTTCTCTCAGGGAATTCAGATGTGGTCAGTAAGACCTTCCCTTGTTTTTTTCCACACCCACATTGGTACCCATCCCCCTAGGGGGTGCATAAGTCTGAATGCTTATGCGGTTCCCGGAGGCTTGGAGTATTGAACCTTGGCCAACATGCCTAGAATGATTATAAAAGGTAAACAAATCTACAGGGTTTACAGTGGCTATAGGGTTTACAGAAACTATAAGTTTTACAGACATTAGGTTTTACAGAAATATAGGTTTTAAAAGTAAACAAATTTTTAAATAGAAAACAAATGTTTTACAGACATTAGGTTTTACAGAGACTATAAGGAAAACAAATTTACAGGGTTTACAGTGGCTATAGGGTGTACAGAGACTATATGTTTTACAGACATTAGGTAAACAAATTTACAGGGCTTATAGTGGGCTATAGGGTTTACATTCATTGTTAGGGGAAGGTCTCAGCTGGAGGCAGGTCCTCAGTCGCGATTCCTCAGCTTGCCAGCTCCAGTCTGTGATAGTGGACCTGTTGAGCTGCTGGAACACTTGAGCTCTGGAAGCTGGAGTACCAGGACTCAGTCATTCTGATTGGCATAATTAAGTCAGGAGAACACATGACAATAAAGACTACATTGGAGGAGTCCTTTTTAATACAATTGGTGATAATATACTAGGTACAACTAAGAGTAAATTTCATTAGGTGATTGACCCACCTGGGCCCAAGTACAAAAGGATAAGGGAGGGGCAGACATGTACAAAACTTAAAATAATTTTTTTTAGAGTACTTTTCATAATTTTGTTTGAGGCCACCTTTGGGACCCAAGATGGGCTGTATCTCTGATTATTTATTTTGGTATATACTGAAGACCCAAAAAAGAAATCAATTAACCTGTTACATTTAATCTCTGCAACACCATTTGTTTGCCTGACTCAGGCATAGCCACCTCTGTATGTTGAAACAAGTTGTAATTGCATTGCTGAAATAAGCCTCCTGGAAATTTTTGAGTTTATTATTTCCCTTAATTACTGTTGTAAACCAAGTTAAAGTTTTTTCTTTTTTACTTAGAAGACATCATTTATTAGCCAGATGACAGTACTGTCATTATACAATCAGACATTTATTCAACCCAGGCCTAACTAGCTAAGGAATGTGTTGACCTCTAACTCTGTAATCTATGTTTGCCCAGCAGTAAATTTCCCCCTGCTTAAGCCAAATGAGAATCTGAGAAAGAAACTGCTTGGGAGATACTTAAGGCATCAAAAAAATCTTTTTGCAGCCTTAATAGGATCACCAAAAGACAAATGACTATATGAAATAACAGATATTTTCTTTTGTAAACCTTGTAAATTTATGTTAAGATTATTAAGATTTTAAATACCCCAAATATGATTTTTAAACTTTTACCATATAGTAGCAGTCCCATTGTAGGATAAAGGAGTAATGTTCATGACAGAACAATTGCTTTTGAGCCACCAGATTGACAACCTGTCTTTTTAATACATAACAGCATTTTTTAGAGCATCTATCCTGACTGACAGCTTTTAATCAATATCTATCTGTGAAGAAAAAGTTTGAGAAAAATTTTAATCAGTCCAATAACATAGCTTTTGGGGAGTTTTATACCTGTAGGACCTTTTAGAGATACTCAGCCATGGGGGCCTCTGGTTTTTATAACAGACAAATTTTGTAAACCATTTATTGACCTGAGATGTAACTCATTAATTGACCTGAGATGTAACTTATTTATTGACCTGAGATGTAATTCCCAGTTTCCATTCCCTCCCCCACACAAGAATTGGGACCGAGGCTTCAGCGGTGGGCTTAATGTCTCTTTTGGCTGTGGCCATCAGCACCTGTGAAAAAGGGAGTGAAAGAGGGGTGGGGGTTAATTAAACTGTCCCATGTTATTAAGTCAAGGGAGAAGTGTCCTGTCCATAGGGAAACAATTAACATATAGACATACAAATATGACAGAAACACATAGGGCCCAATAACATAGACACACGAATATGACAGAAACAGAGGGCCCAAGAAAAGCTATGCATGCTTCAGAACCAAATTTAAAAAGGAGAAAGAGAGAGAGCGCTCAGATACTCACCAGACCGGTCTGAGAAGAATTTTTCGAGTCTCAGTCTTGGGTTTGCTTGGGTTTCTCAGTCAGGGAATCAAAGGAAGTGTCAAGTCCCCCACACGAGTGTTTGGGGACCCCCAGGGTTGTGTGACATTTACCAGAATCATAACAAAGGCAGTTATGTTATCAGGAGCACATAGTTGGATAGGAAACAATTATCACAGGCAATGGAGGGAGATGTTAGGCATTTTTTGTATATTAGTTATATTAACCATGTGAGAGAATTAAATATTAATGAGTCAATTTTAACCTTAAGATACAGTTAAAATGTTGACAAATAGGAACTTAATTAACTTTATTGGGTACTCTAAATTTAGTCTTTTTTTTTAACCATCATCATGACCAGATTAATATCAACAAGTTAAAGTTGTAAATTTACAAACTGAATACCATAGTAACCTTCTATCAGTTAGAGCCATGCTTTTATTAGTTTGATGTAAGCCCTAGGTTGATAATCACTTTATTGTATCTTAAAAGATCTGCAATCTGGTTAAGTGTTTTGTCTTTAACCTTGTTCAAGTTTACTTAATATCTACAGTTACATATTTTTATCTTACAAACTATGTAACCACTCTGTAACAATCTTTTTTATTAAATAGTTACCAACATTTAAAGTTTTTTCTCCGGTTTAACTTTTTTTTTTTTTGTTAGTTTATCTTATTATTATTATTATTATTATTATTATTATTATTATTGGTTTTGTAAGGTAGGGTCTCACTCTGGTCCAGGCTGACCTGGAATTTACTATGTAGTCTCAGGGTGGCCTCGAACTCTCGGTGATCCTCTTACCTTTGCCTCCCGAGTGCTGGGATTAAAGGCGTGCGCCATCACGCCCGGCTAGTTTATCTTATTATTACCAGCGAAAACTTTTATTGTTTTTACCATGAGGCTTTTAATAAAAGGCCTTACGAAATATCTTTAAAGAGTAGATCAGACTTGACTTTTGAAACACATTATGAAAGTAGATTTGAACATTATTAAAAAATTTTTAACAAATTTAGTATTAAGCACATATTCAAATTTAAATATAATTCTTGAGACTGTTTTTTTTGTTTGTTTGCTTGCTTTTTTTTTTTTTTTTTGTTGTTGTTGTTGTTGTTAGTAGTCCCAGAAAAGCATAGAGAGACAAAGTAAGCTTAAAACAGTTGTAAATACTTATAAGAAATTCACATCTACTTATAGTAATTTGGTATTTACCCATATTTTGAAATTTTGTTAGTAGTACCAGAAAAGTATAGAGAGACAAAGTGAACTTAAAACAGTTGTAAATACTTTTAAGAAGTCTATATCTACTTATAATAATTTTGTATTTACCCATATTTTGAAATTTTGTTAGTAGTACTAGAAAAGCATAGAGAGGCAAAAGTGAGCTTAAAACAGTTGTAATACTTATAAGAAGTCTATATCTACTTATAATAGTTTGGCATTTATCCATATTTTGAAATTTTGTTAGTAGTCCCAGAAAAGCATAGACAGACAAAATAAGCTTAAAACAGTTGTAAAGAAGTCCATATCTATTTGAGACTGTTTTTTTTTTTTTTTTTTTTTTTTTTTTTTTTTTTTTTTTTTTTTTTTTTTTTTTTTTTTTTTAAACTCTGCAAGCCAGCGAAGCTAAGAAAAAGAGCCCCTTTTTTTTTTTTTAAAGCCTATTATCTCCTTGTTTACCTTGCTGGAGTTTGAGCCCAGGTGGGGTAGGCACGCCCCTGGAGTCTGGGCTTTGCATTCAGCTGTGAATGGAGAAAGGGAAAGGGGCTTATCTGATAGTGAGACTGAAGGATGTCACTAATCAGGTTTCAATAAGAGAAGGCGATAAAAATCTTTTAAACAATCACCCATGTGACTCCATCGTTACTCATTGATAGTGTCTTTTTTGGGGGAACCATGGACATTTTTTAAGAGAACAAGAAATTTAACTTGGGTTCCCTGCATCTTAAGCACCTTAAGCCCTAGAATAAACAATGCCGGTTTGTTTAACGTTTGCTAAAAAGAAAAGCCTGCAGGAGCCTAAGCCTTGCCCCCAGGTGTGAGCTTTCATCTTTGTTGCTGCCTGTGGCTTTTGAATAGCTTTTTTTCTGTCACAGTTTTTTTTTTTTCCATTTTGGGAGAGCTAGTGTTTTTCACGATAGAGAAAGTTTAGAAACGTTAAGACCAAAGGGCAATATTCCTGGGCCATAAATGGCCCGGGGGATTTCCCGGTGGTCCCAAACGCAAGCCTGACCACAAGTTAAAGAATCCGGCAGTCGCCCTAAAGGCTTTTACTGGCCGAT
Source organism: Orientallactaga sibirica (assembly GCA_036365145.1). NCBI lineage: Eukaryota > Metazoa > Chordata > Mammalia > Rodentia > Dipodidae > Orientallactaga > Orientallactaga sibirica. The sequence continues at coordinate 856,059 of JAEOAD010001320.1, forward strand.
GCGTGACCGGTTTGTAAATTGTAAAGAGAAATAGATAGAAGGTTATTGCCAACACCCGGTCGTGCTGTCAGGATTTAAACAATGAGCTCGGGGCCTTCAGTCAATGCCAGAGAGTAGCCCTGGCCGAGAGACTTCAGTTGCCCTGTCGCCTTGATTCAAATCCACGGCTTAAACCGAAAACAAAAATGAAATAAGAAAACAGTGTCTGAGAGGGAGATCTGTCTTTTTCTTTGAGATGGAAAAAGTCTGTTTTTCTTTACATTACACCTCTCCTAATTCCTCAGTGGGGAGGCTAGCCCCTCCTTTGTTAATTTATGTTTCTCTGATGGAGGGACAGTTTATTTTTCTTTACATTATTCAGTGGGGCAATTATTACCTTCTCACTGGGGGCAGCCCTCCTTGCTTTTTCTTTCTCTGATGGAGAAAGGGAGTTTGTTTTTCTTTACATTATCTCTCACCTGACTGTCAGTGGGGCAATTATTACCTTCTCACTGGGGCAGCCCCTCCTGGGCTTGGAGAAGTTTTTAGCCTTTACCTTCTGATGGGCTTGTAATTTTTAGATAGGAGAAAGGGAAAGTTAGCTTTTTCCCTAACTGGGGAAACAAACTCTGCCTAGTTTTTAATGGCAAGACAACCATATGAAACTTCACCTAAGTCCGTCAATAAAGAGACAATTTCTTCATTGGGAGGCAGCCCACCCTGGGCCTGTAAATCCCAAGGGAGGATGTCCCCAAAGGATCACCCGATTTTCTTTGTGCCTTGAGGTTCATAAACTATGAACATATATGGCTTGTCCCGAGACATTCGTCGCTATTCTTACCTTACCCAGGTCTGTATTACAGGCGGGCTTTCCTGCAGTGACCCACTGTGGATCTTCACTCACCAACGAGGTGGCGATCCAATGCTGAAGAGACGGCCGTCCTTCCTTGCGACGTCCAAGTCAGTCCTCGTACCTCAAGTCCCACATCTGGGCGCCACTTGCCCCGGCCAGCGGGGTTCAACAGGGGCTCGAGGGGAGGCTGTTAACCTGGATGAGGGACAAGCAGACACAAAGAATGGAGCCAAGACAAAATGCTGATCAAGGCTCAAAGTTTATTGCAAAAGTCTCAGCTTATATATTAGTAAGCAAAACAAAGAAGCTCCTGAGGGCGGAGACCTTGATCCAGTTACACAGCTGCACAGGGAGGGAACCTCAGATAAATGTCTATCAATGATATTCCTTGTGGCTAAACACCCTGCTCTAAGAGCAGCAGGGTTGCTAGGATACCCAGCTGAGGAATGTGCCTTGCACAAGGTCATAGGGGGGGTTACAGCAGTCCTATATATCTTTAAGTTACTCATTATTCTTATCTACAGGTCAGGGTAGGGTCTCTGGGAAGGCTTAGTTATGTAGTTGCTCACAGACACTCAGGAAGCTGAAATCTAACTTAGAAGATGCAGTTTTTTCTTCCAAATGGCTGCAGTTTGGCTCAGTGGTCTTCTATTCCTTAGTTAAAGTTCAAAACCTGCATTGAACAGAGGGATCATTCCATTCCTTAGGTAAAGGTAAACACCTGCGTTGACCAGAGGGATCATCCATTCCTTAGGTAAATGGAAACACTTGCATTGCACAGAGGAATCATCTATTCCTTATGTAATGTTAATCACCTCCATTGAATAGTGGGATCACCCATTCCTTAGATAATCTTAAACACCAGCATTGAACAGAGGGATCATTCATTCCTTATATAACAGTAAACACCTTCATTGAACAGAGGGCTCATTTATTCCTTAGGTAAAGATCAACACCTGCATTGCACAGAGGGATCAACCATTCCTGAGATAACGGTAAACACCTGCATTGAACAGAGGGATCATCCATTCCTTAAGTATAGTTAGAAACCTGCATTGAAGAGAGGGATCATCCTTCTTTAGTTAAAGGTAAACACCTGCATTGAACAGAGGGATCATCCATTCCTTAGGTAAAGGTAAACACCTGCATTGAACAGAGGGATCATCCCATTCCTTCGGTAAAGGTAAACACCTGCATTGCACATAGGGATCATCAATTCCTTTGGTTAAGATAAACACCTGCCTTACACAGAGGGATCATTCATTCCTCAGATATCAGTAAACACCTGCATTGAACAAAGGGCTCAACTATTCCTTAGGTAAAGATGAACACTTGAATTGCACAGAGGGATAATCCCTTTCCTTAGGTAAAGGACAACACCTGCATTGCACAGAGCGATCATCCATTCCTTATGTAATGGTAAACACCTGCATTGAAGAGATGGATCACCCATTACTTAGATAATGGTAAACACTTAAATGAACAGATGGATCTTCCATTCATGAGATAACGGTGAACACCTGCATTGAACAGAGGGATCATCTATTCCTTAGGTAAAGATGAATACCTGCCTCTACACAGAGGGATCATCCATTCCTTCAGTAACTGTAAACACCTGCATTGAATAGAGGGATCATCCATTCCTTAGATATCAATAAACACCTGCATTGAACAGAGGGCTCACCTATTCCTTAGGTAAAGATGAAAACCTGCATTGCACAGAGGGATCATCACATTCCTTAGGTAAAGGACAACACCTGCATTGCTCAGAAGGTTCAACCATTCTTAGGTAAAGGTAAACACCTGCCTTACACAGAGGGATCATCCATTCCTTATGTAATGGTAAACACCTGCATTGAAGAGATGGATAACTCATTACATAGATAATGGTAAACTCCTGTATTGAACAGACGGATCTTCCATTCCTGAGATAACAGTGAACACCTGCATTGACCAGAGGGATCATCTATTCCTTAGGTAAATGTAAACACCAGCATTGCACAGAAGGATCATCCATTCTTTATGTAATGGTAAACACCTGCATTGAATAGGAGGATCACCCATTCCTTAGATAATGGTAAACACCTGTATTGAACAGAGGGATCATGTATTCCTTAGGTAAAGATCAACACTTGCATAGCCCAGAGTGATCATCCTATTCTTAGGTAAAAGTCCTGCATTGCAATAGGGATCACAAATTCCTTTTGTAAAAGTTAACACCTGAACTGCACAGAGGGATCATCCATTCCTTAGATAATGGTGAACACCTGCATTGAACAAAGGACTCATATATTCCATAGGAAAAAATCAACACCTGAACTGCACAGAGGGATCATCCATTCCTTAGATAACGGTAAACACCTGCATTGAACAGAGGGATCATATATTCCTTAGGTAAAGATCAACACCTGCATTGCACAGAGAGATCGTACCATTGCTTAGGTAAAGGTAAACACCTGCATTGCACAAGGAATCATCCCCTTCCTTAGATAAAGGTCAACAAATGCATTGCACATTGTGATCATCCATTCCTTAGGTAAAGCTAAACACCTGCATTGCACAGAGGGATCATCCAATCTTTAGATAACGGTCAACACCTGCATTGAACAGAGGCATCATCCGTTCCTTAGGTAAAGATCAACACGTGCAATGAACAGGGGCATCATAACATTCCTTAGGTAAAGGAAAACACCTGCATGGCACAGAGGGATCATCAATTCCTTAGGTAAAGATAAACACTTACATTGCACAGAGGGATCATCCATTCCTTAGGTAAGTGTAAACACCTGCATAGAACAGATGGATCATCCATTCCTTAGATAACGGTAAACCCCTGCATTGATGAGAGGGCTCTTTATTCCTTAGATAACGGTAAACACCTGCATTGATCAGTGGGATCATCTATTCCTTAGTTAAAGTTCAACACCTGCATTGAACAGAGGTATCATCCCCTTCCTTAGGTAAAGGTAAACACCTGCATTGCACAGAGGTTTCATCCATTTCTTAAGTAAAGACAAACACCTGCCTTCAATGAGGGATCATCCATTCCTTATTTAAGATGTGAACACCTGCAGTGCACAGATTGATCATCCCATTCCTTACATAAACGTAAACACCTGCATGGAACAGAGTGATCATCCATTACTTAGGTAAAGGCAAACACCTGCCTTGCACAGAGGGATCATCCATTCCTTAGGTAACTGTAAACAACTGCATTGAACAGAGGGATCATCCATTCCTTAGATAACGGTAAACACCTGCTGTGAACAGAGGTATCATCTATTCCTTAGTTAAATATCAACAACTGCATTGCACAGAGTGATCATCCCATTCCTTAGGTAAAGGTATACACCTGCATTGGACACAGGGATCATCCATTCCTTAGGTAATGGTAAACATCTGCAATGCACTGAGGGATATTGCATTCCTTAGGTAAGGGTAAACACCTGAATTGCACAGAGGGATCATCCATTCCTTAAGTAAAGGTAGAAACCTTCCTTGAACAGTGGGATCATCCTTCTTTAGGTATAAGTCAATACCTGCATTGAACAGAGGGATCATGCATTCTGTAGATAACGGTAAACACCTGCATTGAACAGAGGGCTCATTTATTCCTTAGGTAAAGATCAACACCGCCATTGCAAGGAGGATTCATACATTCCTTGGATAAATGTCAACACCTGCATTGCACAGAAGGATCATCCATTACTTAGGTAAAGGACAACACCTGCATTGCACATAGGAATCATCCTTTCCTTAGGAAAAGGTAAACACCAGCATTGAACATAGGTATCTTCCATTCCTTACATAATAGTAAACACCTGCAGTGCACGGAGTGATCATTCCATTCCTTACATAAACGTAAATACCTGCATGGTACAGAGGGATAATCCATTACTTAGGTAAAGGCAAACAGCTGCCTTGCACAGAGGGATCATCCATTCCTTAGGTAAGATGTGAACACCTGCATTGCCCAGAGGGATCATCCATTGCTTAGGTAAATGTCACCGCCTGCATTGCACACAGGGAACATCCATTCCTTTGGTAAAGGTAAACACCTGTATTGAACAGAGGGATCTTCCATTTCTTATGTAATAGTAAACACGTGCAATGCAAAGAGGGATCATCTATTCCTGAGGTAAAGGTAAACACCTGCCTTGCACAGAGGGTCATCCATTCCATAGTTAAGGGTAAACACCTTCATTGCAGAGAGGGATCATCCATTCCTTAGGTATCAGTAAAAACCTGTATTGAAAAGAGGGCTCATCTATTCCTTACATAAAAGTAAACGCCTGCATTGCAAAGTCGGATCATCCATTCCTTTATTAACTGTAAACCTCTCCATTGAACAGAGGGATCATCCATTCCTTAAGTAAAGGTACAAAGCTGCGTTCGACAGAAGGATCATATTTCTTTAGGTAAAGGTAAAAACCTGCCTTGAACAGAGGTATCATCCATTCTTTAGCTAAAGGTAAACACCTGCATTGAACAGAGGGACCATCCATTCCTTAAATAATTGTAAACACGTGCTTTTGAACAGAGGGATCAACTATTTCTTAGGTAAAGATCAACACCTGCATTGCACAGAGGGATCATCCCATTCCTTAGGTAAAGGTAAACACCTGCATTGCAGAGAGGGATCATCCATTCCTTAGGTAAAGGACAACACCTGCATTGCACAGAGGTATCATCCATTCCTTAGATAACAGTAAACACCTGCATTTAACAGAGGTATCATCCATTCTTAGGTAAAGGTAAACACCTGCATTGACCAGAGAGATCATCCATTCCTTCGGTAACTGTAAACACCTTCATTGAAGAGAGGGATCATCCATTCCTTAGATAGTGGTAAAAGCCTGCATTGAAGAGAGGGCTCATTTATTCCTTATTTAACGGTAAACACCTGCATTGCACAGAGGGATCATCTATTCCTTACTTAAAGTTCAACACCTGCATTGCACTGTGGGATCATCCCATTCCTTAGGTAAAGGTAAACACCTGCATTGCCCAGAGGGATCATCCATTCCTTAGGTAAAGGAAAACACCTGCAATGCACGGAGAGATCACCCATTCCATAGGTAATGGTAAAAACCTGCATTGAAGAGAGATCATACATTCCATAGATAACGGTAAACACCTGAATTGAACAGAGGGATCATCCATTCCTTAGGTGAAGGACAACAACTGCATGGCACAGAGGGATCTTCGATTTCTTAGGTAAAGGTAAACATGTCCATTTCCCAGAGGTATCATCCTTTCCTTATGGAAAGGTAAACACAAGAATTGAAAATAGGCATCTTCCATTCCTTTGGTAATAGGAAACACCTGCAATGCACAGAGGGATCATTCCATTCCTTACATAAACGTAAACACCTGCATTGCAAAGAGGGATCATCCATTGTTCAGGTGAACGCCCCTTCCGTGCACTGAATGATAATCCATTCCTCAGGTGAGAGGTGAACACGTGCATTGCACAGATGGATCATGCTTTCCTGAGGTAAAGATAAACACCTGCATTGAACAGAGAGATCATCCATTCCTTAGGTAATAGTAAACACCTGCAATGCACAGAAAGAACATCCATTTGTAAGGTAAAAGTTAATACCTGCAATGCACAGAGGTAGCATCCATTCCTTAGGTGAAGTTAAGCACCTGCAATGCAAAGAGGGATCATCCATCCCTTAGGTAATGGTAAAAACCTGCATGAACATAGGGATAATCTATTCTTTAGGTAAAGATCAACACCTGCATTGCACAGAAGGATCAACCATTCCTTAGGTAAAGGACAATACCTGCATTGAACCGATGGATCTTCCATTCCTTAGGTAAAGGAAAACACCTCCATTGCACAGAGGGATCATCCTTTCCTTAGGTAAACATAAACACCAGCATTGAACATAGGCATCTTCCATTCCTTTCGAAATAGCAAATACCTGCACTGCACAGAGGGATCATCCCATTACTTACATAAACGTAAACACCTGCATTGAACACACGGATCATCCATTCCTTAGGTAAAGAACAACGCCTGCATTGAACAGAAGGATCGTCCATTCCTTAGGTAATAGTAAACACCTGTATTGAACAGAGGGATCATCCATTCCTTAGGTAAAGGACAACACCTGCATTGCACAGAGGGACCATCCATTCCTTAGGTAATAGGACAACACCTGCATTGCACAGAGGGATCACCCATTCCTAAGTAAAGATCAACACCTGCATTGAACATAGGGATCATCCATTCCTTAGGTAAAGGTCAACACCTGCATTGCACACAGGGATCATCCATTCCTTAGGCAAAGGTCAACACCTGACTGGTCCAGAGGGATCATTCATTCCATAGTTATAGGACAACACCTGCATTGCACAGAGGATCACCCATTCCTTAAGTAAAGATCAAGAGCTGAATTGCCCAGAGGGATCATCCATTGCTTATGTAATGGTAAACACCTGCATTGAACAGACGGATCATCCATTCCTTAGGTAAAGAACAATGCCTGCATTGAACAGAGGGATCGTCCATTCCTTAGGTAATAGTAAACACCTGCATTGAACAGAGGGATCATCCATTCCTTAGGTAAAGGCAAACATCTTCATTGACCAGAGTGATCATCTATTTTTAGGTAAACATGTGCAAACAGAGGGATCATTGATTCTTTAGGATGTAAACATCTGCACAGAGGGATTATTCAGGTAAATGGTAAACACCTGCATTGAACAGAGGGATTACCCATTCCTTAGATAATGGTAAACACCTGCATTGAACGGATGGATCTTCCATTCCTGAGATAATGGCAAACACCTGCATTGAACAGACGGGATCATCCCATTGGTAAAGATAAACACCTGCATTGCCCAGAGGTTCATTCCTTATGTAATGGTAAACACCTGCATTGGATCAGAGGGATCATCCCATTCCTTAGGTAAAGGTAAACACCTGCATTGCACAGAGGGATCATCATTCTTAGGTAAAGAACAACACCAACATTGCACAGAGCGATCATCCATTTTTTAGTTAAATGTTAAACACCTGCATTGAACAGAGGGATCATCCATTCCTTAGGAAAGATGGTAAACACCTGCATTGAACAGAGGATCATCCATTTCTTAGTTAAAGATAAACACCTGCATTGAACAGAGGATCATCCATTCCCCTTAGGTAAATTTAAACACCTGCATTGAACAGAGGGATCATCTATTCCTTGGTAAAGATGAAAACCTGCATAGCACAAAGAGGGATAATCCATTTACTTAGGTAACTGTAAACACCTACATTGCACAAAGTGATCATACATTCCTTGGGTAAAGTTCAACACCTGCCTTGCCCAGATGGATCATCCATTCTTTAGATAACGGTAAACAACTGCATTGAACAGAGAACATCCATTCTTTTTTGTAACAGTAAACACCTTCATTGAACAGAGGGATCATCCATTCCTTAGGTAATAGTAAACACCTGCATTGAACAGAGGGATCATCCATATTCCTTAGGTAAAGGTAAACACCTGCATTGCACAGAGCTATCATCCATTCCTTAGGTAAAGATAAACACCTGCATTGTACTTAGTGATCATCCATTCCTTAGGTATCAGTAAAACCTGCATTGAAAAGAGGATCATCCATTCCTTACGTAAAAGTAAACAACTGCATTGCAAACTTAGGGATCATCCATTCCTTTATGTACCTGTAAACCTGTGCATTGCACAGAGGATCATCCATTCTTTAGGTAATAGTAAACACCTGCATTGCACAGAAAAGATTATCCATTCCTAAGATAATGGTAAATACCTGCAATGAACAGAGGGATTATCCATTCTTTAGATAATGGTAAACACCTGCATTGAACGGATGGATCTTCCATTCCTGAGATAATGGTAAACACCTGCATTGAACAGACGGATCATCTACTCCTTAGGTAAAGATCAACACCTGCATTGAACAGAAGGTTCATCCATTCCTTATGTAATAGTAAACACCTGCATTGAACAGATGGATCATCCATTCCTCAGGTAAAGGAAAACACCTGCATTGCACAGAGGATCATCTTTTCATTAGGTAAACGAAAACACCAACATTGCACAGAGGCATCATCCATTTCTTAGTTAACTAGTAAACACCTGCATTGAACAGAGGATCATCCATTCCTTAGAGAATGGTAAACACCTGCATTGAATAGAGGTTTCATCCATTCCTTAGGTAAATATCAACACCTGCATTGCTTTGAGGATCATCCCATTCCTTATGTAAAGTAAACACCTGCATTGAACAGAGGGATCATCTGTTTCCTTAGGTAAAAGATAAACACCTGCATTGCAAAGTCGGATCATCCATTCCTTAAGTAAAGGTAGTAAAACCTGCATTGAACAGAGGATCGTGGCATTCCTTAGGTAAAGGTAAACACCTGCATTGAACAGAGGGCTCATTTATTCATTAGATAAAAGGTAAACACCTGCATTGAACAGAGGATCATCCATTCCATAGGTAACAGTAAACACCTGAATTGAACAGAGGGATCATCCATTCCTTAGGTAAAGGTAAACAACTGCATTGAACAGAGGGATCTTCATTTATTCCGTCCATTGTTATCAATATAAAAACAAGCATTGAAACTAAGCATCTTCCATTCCTTTGGTAATAGGAAACTCCGTCATTGCAAAGAGGATCATCCATTGCTTTGGTAAAAATAAACGTCTACATTGAACTTAGGGATCGTCTATTCCTTATGTAATAGTAAACACCTGCATTGAAAAGAGGGAATCATCCATTCCTTAGGTAATAGTAAACACCTGCAATGCACAGAAAGAAAATCCATTCCTAAGATAACAATAAATACCTGCAATGCACAGGTATCATCCATTCCTTAGGTAAAGGTAAACACCTGCAATGCACAGAGGATCATGCATTC
>JAEOAD010001447.1:0-11069 GCA_036365145.1 Orientallactaga sibirica
TCACTGTGGCATCTCTCTGTCTGGCTTTAAACTCCCAGCCAAACCCTGTAACATGTTCTTATTCACAATTGGTTTCCTGAAAGTTAGAATAACTTCTAAGAAGTGTCAATCTCAGAATTAAATCCTTCTAATGTCCCAACATACATAGTAAAGTGCCAGCGAGCATTCTCTGGATCTCAGTTTAGGGAGGCTTCTGTGATGTCGACTTTTCATGTGATGAAACCAGGTGACTCTGTCCTTGTGTCTGTGTTATTTTCTTTCCCAGGTGATCTGCTGGAAAGTTTCTGAAACCAGCACTGAATTTCTCTATCATGACAAAGGCCTGCATAGCCATCTGTGTGTCTCCTGCAAAGATAGAGCACATAGTGGTTTTTGTAATTTTTCAAAGATTATCGAGTCGTCTCCTTAGCAGGACCTAATAGACGTTTGCCAAATGGGTTGTGTGTCATCGCTTCGCTTACAACTATTCCCGTCATTTAGGCTATGTAAAGTCAAAGCTTCAGTCTGTTTCGATCAGAATTCATTTTCATTTATTGTATATTTTAGTTTTTCTTTCTTCCTCTGTTGTTGCTTGCTTGCTTGAGTCTTTGCAGTCTGTCCTTCCTTCCTTTGCTTTCTTCCTTCCTTCCTTCCTTCCTTCCTTCTTTTTCTTTTTGTTATTTTGGCTTTGCGATGTTTTGCAAGTGACTCAATGAAGAAATAGCGTACTGGCGATTTTCATACCTTAAGTCGAGGTTCTCGATTCCTTCTGCCCACTCTTCAGCTCATAAGGGTTATAAGGAATTAAAAGGAGTTTCTGGGCTGGAGGAGAGAATGCTTGGGGATAAGGCGCCACCAGGCTAACCCTAAGAACACTGGTGAATCACAATTGGGATCTCGGTCTCCAGGTCCCGCGTTTAGTCGGATACAAAGTTACGCAAGGGTGCAATGCCGCACTTGGACACAGAGGCGCGCACATCTTGATTTCGTGCACAGCAGCTGAGACAATACCCTGCCACGCCCATCTCCTGACCTCCGCAGGTCTGCTGGGTTACCAGAAGTGTGAGCCTCAGGCAGAAAGGGCGCTCAAAACTCCCTACTGAATATCTTCAAAGGTCTGTCAGTTCCGGAGGTCCCAGACAGATGAGCAGATGACTCAGGTGCTTGCTTGTCCCGGGAGCCCCACGTTTTTTTCTCCCACGCCCAGAGAGTCCCTGGAACACCCAGGCGCTACTCCTTGCCCGTCCAGCTCCAGATTCTCTAACCTCGGGTGACGCGTCACGTGTGTCACGAGGCCATCTGCTGGTTTAAAGCAATGGCCGCCTGAGTTTGGACTGCTGAGACAGAGGACAGGCGGTGGTGAGAATGGAAAGTCTTTTGGAAATGGGCGATATCTTACATTTCATGCCATCACTCTTAGTTTCCGAGACTCCCGGAAGCGGATGTCTGAAAAATGAACAAACAGGTCACAGGCGTGTGTGTTTTCCACAAGATAGTAGCCTAACTAAGGAGAGATCAATGGAGGTTGACGGGAAAGGGCCTGGCGGGGGTTAGAAGCGGACGCTAAAGACCAAGGCCTGCTTGAAAAATAGTGGGTAGAGAGATTTAAAATCTTCCGGGACTCTGGGTCAATTACTTGGACCACTGTCTCGCCTGTCATTGTCGTTGATGACGCGGGGACTCAGAGTTTCTGAAGTGAGCTCGGGTGTCGGTGCAGGATCCTGGAAGTAAGTGAGAACTCCGTGAGGTGCGAGGAACAGTGTTCTTTACTGCCCGCTCACCCAGAATATATACACATATGAATATATATTTAAATTATATATAAACTTATATGTAAATATATATGAGTTCATATATGACTATACATGGAAATTTATACATATATTAGATATATAATTATATATTATATATTTACATATATGACATGTATAAAATATAATTACATGTATTATAGATTTTTATACATTATTTATATTACATAATACATACATATACTAACATATATATAATTATATGTGAATGTATATAAATTTTATATATATCTCAATAGGATTAGGTTTAGCCATATGTAAATGTGTATCCATCAACACACAACATACACACACACATAAACACACGAATATATACATAAATAAATACATATATATATACATAAATAATTTTTTTTTGGAGGGGTACAGGGTAGCAGTGGCTGTGGCCGGGCTAACACAGAATTCACTGTGGCATCTCTATCTGGCCTTGAACTTCCATCAAACCCTTGTAACATGTTCTTATTCACAATTGGTTTCTGGAGTAGTAGAATAACTTCTAAAAATTGTCAATCTCAGAATTAAATCCTTCTAATGTCCTAACATACATAGTAAGTGCCAGCGAGCATTCTCTGGATATCAGTAAGGGGAGGCTTCTCTGTGATATCCTTTAATTTGTGATGACACCAGGTGACTCTGGCTTTGTCTGTGTTATTTTCTTTCCCCAGGTGATCTGCTGGAAAGTTTCTGAAACCAGCACTGAGTTTTTCTCTATCATGACAAGAGGCCTGCATAGCCATCCTGTGTGTCTCCTGCAAAGATAGACCACATAGTTTTTTGTAATTTTCAAAGATTATCAGTCGTCTCCCTTAGCAGGACTTAATAGACGTTTGCCAAATGGGTTTGTGTGTCATCCTTAAACACAGCTATTCGGCATTTTAGGCTATGTAAAAGTCAGCTTCCAGTCTGTTTTGATCATCAATTCATTTCATTTGTGTATATTTTAGTTTTTCTTTCTTTTCTCTGTTGCTTTGCATCTTGAGTCTTTGCTCTCTGTCCTTCTTCCTTCCTTTCCTTTCTTCCTTCCCTTTCTTTCTTTTCCTTCCTTCCTTCCTTCCCTTCTTTTTCCCTTCCCTTCCCTTCTTTTTATTTTGGCTTTGAAACTGCGATATTTTGCAAATTGTGACTCAATGAAGAAATGCGTGGCACGATTTTCCATACCTTGCCCTTGTTGTGGTCCATCACCACACCTGCATCCACGTGTTGTCAGGAAGGTTCTCAGCGCCTCCTTCTGGCGACTCCGTGCCTCCAATGGTACACTTTCAAGTCAGGGTTCGATTCCTTCTGCCCACTCTTCAGCTCATAAGGCTTATAAGGAATTAAAAGGGTTTCTGGGCTGGAGAATACTTGGGGATAAGGCGCTGGCTTCTAACCCTAAGAACACTGGTTGAATCCTGGTGGGATCTCAGTCTCCAGGTCCCACGTTTAGTCAGATGCAAAGTGCATGGTGCAATGCCGCACTTGGACACAAAGGCGCGCACATCTTGATTTCGTGCACAGCAGCTGAGACAATGCCTGCCCGCCCATCTCTGACACTCCCACCAGGTCTGCTGGGTTACCAAGTGTGAGCCTCAGGCAGAAATGGCGCTCAAAACTCCTACTGAATATCTTCAAGGTCTGTCAGTTCCGGAAGTCCCAGACAGATGTGAGCAGATGACTCAGGTGCTTGTCAGGGAGCCCGTTTTCTCCCCGCAGGGTCCCCTGGAACACCTTGGAGGCCTTCTCTGGCGTCCGGCTCCAGATTCTCTAACCTCAGGTGAATGGTCCGCCGAGGTTGAATCCTGGTTAAAAAAAAGCTGTCAAATGGCCGCCTGAGTTTGGACTGCTGAGCCAGGGGACAGGCGGTGGCGGAAGGGTCTTTTGGAAATGGGCGATATCTTACATTTTCCATCACTCTCTGTTCGAGCCTCCCGGAAGGATGTCTGAAAAATGAACAAAAACAGGTCACAGGAGGGTGTGTTTTCCTAGGAATGGCCCAGCTAAGAGGAGATCGTGGAGGGTTGACAGAGGGGAAAGGGCCTCGAGGGTTAGAAAGCCTGCCGCTAGAGAACAAGGCCCTGCTTGAAATAGTAAGGTAGAGAGATTTAAAGAATCTTCCCGGGGCTCTAGGTCAATTACTTGGACCACTGTCTCGCCTGTCATTGTCGTTGTGATGGCGGAGGACTCAGGTTTTCTGAAGTGAGCTCGGGTGTCGGTGCAGGATCCTGGAAGGGAGAACTCCGTGAGGTCCGAGGAACAGTGTTCTTTTTACTCCACTCACCCAGAATATATACACATATGAATATATATTTAAATTATATATAAACTTATGTGTAAATATATGAGATTCATATATATGACTATACATGGAAATTTATACATATATTAGATATATAAATATATATTATATTTTTACATATATGACATGTATAAATATAATTACATGTATTATAGATTTTTATACGTTATTTATAATACATAATACATACCATATACTAACATATAATTATATGTGAATGTACATATAAATTTTTATATATCTCAATAGGATTAAGGCCATATGTAAATGTGTATCCATCAACACATAACACACACACACATACACACACATATATATATATATATATATATATATATAATATAAATAAATAAATACCCACATAATTTTTTGGAGGTTACAGGGTAGCAGTGGCTGTAGCCGCAGGCTAACACAGAATTCACTGTGGCATCTCTGTCTGGCCTTGAACTTCCCAAACCCTTGTAACATGTTCTTATTCACAATTGGTTTCCTGGAAATGTTAGAATAACTTCTACAAGTGTCAATCTCAGAATTAAATCCTTTCTAATGTTCTAACATACATAGTAAGTGACAGCGGGCATTCTCTCTGGATATCAGTAAGGGGAGGCTTCTGTGATATCGACTTTTCATGTGACACCAGGTGACTCTGGCTTTGTGTCTGTGTTATTTTCTTTCCCAGGTGATCTGCTGGAAAGTTTCTGAAACCAACACTGAGTTTTCTCTATCATGACAAAGGCCTGCTATAGCCATCTGTGTGTCTCCTGCAAAGATAGAGCACATAGTGTGTTTTGTAATTTTCAAAGATTATCAGGTCATCTCTTAGCAGGACCTAATTAGACGTTTGCCAAATGGGTTGTGTGTTTCGCTAAAAGCACAACTATTCCGGCATTTAGGCTATGTTAAGTCAAAGCTTCAGTCTGTTTCGATCGTAATTCATTTCATTTATTGTATATTTTAGTTTTTCTTTCTTTCTCTGTTGCTTCCTTGCTTGAGTCTTTGCTGTCTGTCCTTCTCCTTCCTTCCTTTCCTTTCTTTTTCCTTTCTTTTCTTTTCCTTCTTCCTTCCTTCCTTCCTTCTTCCTTCCTTCCCTTCCCTTCTTTTTCTTTTTGTTATTTTGGCTTTGCGATGTTTTGCAAGTGTGACTCAATGAAGAAATGACAATGACCTACTGGCGATTTTCCATACCTTTCCCTTGTTGTGGTCCATCACCACACCTGCATCCCACCGTGTTGTCAGGAAGGTTCTCAAGCGCCTCCTTCTGGCGACTCCGTGCCTCAGGTACACTTTCCAAGTCTGAGGTTCTCGATTCCTTCTGCCCACTCTTCAGCTCATAAAGGCATAAAGGAATTAAAAGGGTTTCTGGGCTGGAGAGAATACCCAGGGGATAAGGCGCCTGGCTTCTAACCTAAGAACACTGGTTCGAATCCTGAGTGGGATCTCAGTCTCTCCAGGTCCCACGTTTAGTGGATGCAAAGTTTGCAGGGTGCAATGCCGCACTTGGACACAGGAGGCGCACATCTTGATTTCGTGCAGCAGCTGAGACAATGCCTGCCCGCCCATCTCTGACACTCCACCAGGTCTGCTGGGTTACCAGAAGTGTGAGCCTCAGGCAGAAAGGGCGCTCAAAACTCCTACTGAATATCTTCAAAGGTCTGTCAGTTCGGAGGGTCCCAGACAGATGTGAGCAGATGACTCAGGTGCTTGTCAGGAGCCCCGTTTTTCTCCCAGCAGAGAGTCCCTGGAACACCCAGGCCTTCTCCTGGCCCGTCCGGCTCCAGATTCTCTAACCTCGGGTATGGGCATGCCCAGTCACCCGAGGTTACGGTTCAAAACGCTCCAAATGGCCGCCTGAGTTTGGACTGCTGAGCAGGGGGGACAGGCGGTGCGCGGAAGAGGTCTTTTGAAATGGGCGATATCTTACATTTCATGCCATCACTCTTAGTTCGAGCCTCCCGGGGGGATGTCTGAAAAATGAACAAACAGGTCACAGAGGTGTGTTTTTCCCAGGAATGGCCCAGCCTAACTAAGGAGATCGTGGAGGTTGACAGGAAAGGGCCTCGAGGGTTAGAAGCCGGCCGCTAGAGACCAGGCCTGCTTGAAATAGTAAGGTAGAGATTTAAAAATCTTCCCGGGGCTCTGAGGTCAATTACTTGGACCACTGTCTCGCCTATCATTGTCGTTGATGGTGAGAGGGACTCAGGTTTTCTGAAGTGAGCTCGGGTGTGGTGCAGGATCCTGGAAGGAGAGTGAGAACTCCGTGAGGTGCGAGGAACAGTGTTCTTTTACTGCCCGCTCACCCAGAATATATACACATATGAATATATATTTAAATTATATATAAACTTATGTGTAAATATATGAGTTCATATATGACTATACATGGAAATTTATACATATATATTAGATATATAAATATATATTATATATTTACATATATGACATGTATAAAATATAATTACATGTATTATAGATTTTTATACGTTATTTATAATACATAATACATACATATACTAACATATATAATTATATGTGAATGTATATAAATTTTTATATATATATCTCAATAGGATTAGGTTTAGGCCATATGTAAATGTGTATCCATCAACACAGAAACATACACACACACACACACACAGATATATATATATATATATATATATATATATATATATATATATATATATATATATATACATAAATTGATTTTGGGTTTTTACAGGGTGGCAGTGGCTGTAGCCGGGCTAACACAAATTCACTGTGGCATCTCTGTCTGGCCTTGAACTTCCAGCCAAACCCTTGTAACATGTTCTTATTCACAATTGGTTTCCTGGAAATGTTAGAATAACTTCTAAAAGTGTCAATCTCAGAATTAAATCCTTCTAATGTCACCAACATACATAGTAAGTGCCAGCATTCTCTGGATATCAGTAAAGGGAGGCTTCTGTGATATCGACTTTTCATGTGATGACACCAGGTGACTCTGGCTTTGTGTCTGTGTTATTTTTCTTTCCCAGGTGATCTGCTGGAAAGTTTCTGAAACCAGCACTGAGTTTTCTCTATCATGACAAAGGCCTGCATATAGCCATCTGTGTCTCCTGCAAAGATAGAGCACATAGTGTTTTTGTAATTTCAAGAAGATTATCAGTCGTCTCTTAGCAGGACCTAATAGACGTTTGCCAAATGGGTTGTGTGTCATCGCCGCAACACAATATTCGGCATTTAGGCTATGTAAAGTCAAGCTTCAGTCTGTTTTCGATCGTAATTCATTTCATTTATTGTATATTTTATTTTTTTTCTTTTCTTTCTTTCTCTGAGTCTTTTGCTTGCTTCTTGAGTCTTTTGCTGTCTGTCCTCCCTTCCCTTCCTTCCTTCTTTCCTTCCTTCCTTCCTTCCTTCCTTTCTTCCCTTCTTTTTTTTTATTATTTTGGCTTTGATGTTTGCAAGTGTGACTCAATGAAGCCAGCGTACTGGCGATTTTCCATACCTTGCCCTTGTTGTGGTCCATCACCCACCTGCATCCACGTGTTTGTCAGGAAGGAGTTCTCAAGCGCCTCCTTCTACAGCGACTCCGTGCCTCAAAGGTACACTTTTTTTCCAAGTCTGAGTTTCTGGCGATTCCTTCTGCCACTCTTCCAGCTCCTAAGACTTATAAAGAATTAAAGAGTTTCCTGGGCTGAGAGAGAATACTTAGGGGATAAAGGCGCTAAAGCCTAACCCTAAGAACACTGGTTCAGTCCCTGAGTGGGATCTCCAGTCTCCAGGTCCCACGTTTAGTCAGATGCAAAGTTACGCCATGAGTACAATGCGCACTTGGACACAAGGGGGCACATCTTGATTTCATGCACGCGCAGCTGAGACAATGCCTGCCCGCCCATCTCTGACACTCCACCAGGTCTGGGGTTACCAGAAGTGTGAGCCTCCGCCTCAGGCCAGCGCTCGACTCTGAATATCTTAAAAGGTCCCACTCAGTTCGGAGGTCCCAGACAGATGTGAGCAGATGACTCAGGTGTGCACCTTCGAAGAACACCGTTTTCTCCCAGAGAGAGTCCCTGGAACACCCAGAGCCTTCTCCTGGCTTGGCTCCAGATTCTCTAACCTCGGGTGAGCGTCAGTCGAGGTCGCCGAGGAGTTAATTTAAAAATGCTCCAAATGGCCGCCTGAGTTTGGACTGCTGGAGGGCCAGGGGACAGAGCGGTGGCAGAGGGTCTTTTGGAAATGGGCGATATCTTACATTTCATGCCATCTCTTAGTTCAGGCCTCCCGGGAGGATGTCTGAAAAATGAACAAACAGGTCACAGTGATTGATGTTTTCCTAGAAATGCCCACAGCCTCACTTGAGGAGATCATGGAGGGTTGAGGAAAGGGCCTCGAGGGTTAAGCCGGCCCGCTAGAACCAAGGCCCTGCCAAATAAGTAAGGTAGAGAAGATTTTAAAAATCTTCCAGGCTCTGAGTCCAATTCTACTTGGACCACTGTCATATCATTGTCGTTACAGTGTGAGAGGACTCAGGTTTTTTCTGGAAGTGGAGCTCGGTGTCTCGATTGGGATACAGGAAGGAAGGAGTAGGAGCTCCGTGAGTAGTACGAGAACAATGTTCCACACTGCCCGCTGCAGAATATATACACATGAATATATATTTAAATTATATAAACTTATGTGCAAATATCTTGTGAGATTCATATATGTCTATACTGTGGAAATTTTATACATATATTAGATATATAAATATATATTATATATTTACATATGACTTGTATATAAAATATAATTACATGTATTATAGATTTTTCTCATTATTTATAATACATAATACATACATACATATACATATATATAATAATTATATGCTTGAATGTATATAAATTTTTTATATATCTCAAATGAGGATTAGGTTTGAGCCATATGTAAATGTATCCATCAACACAGAAAACACACACACACACACACACACACAGATATATACATAAATAAATACATACATACATAATTTTTGGGGGTCCAGGGTTGATGTGAACATGGCCAGGCTAACACAAATTCACTGTGGCATCTCTCTCAGCATGAACTTCAGCCAAGCCCTTATAACATGTTATTCAGGTGGTTTCCTGGAAATGTAGAATAACTTCTAAGAGTGTCAATCTCAGAATTAAATCCTTCTAATGTCCGAACATGTACATAGTAAGTGCCAGTGAGGCATTTCTCTGGATATCAGTAAAGGGAGGTTTCTGTGATATCGACTTTTCATGAGATGACACCAGGTGACTCTGGCTTTGTGTCTGTGTTATTTTTCTTTTTCCCAGGTGATCTGCTGGAGCGTTTCTAAACCAGCACTGAGGTTTTCTCTATCATGAGCAAAGGCCTGCACTGCCCATCTGTGTGTCTCCTGCAAGATAGAGCACATAGTGTTTTTGTAATTTTTCAAAGATTATCAGGTCGTCTCCTTAGGGGACCTAATAGACGTTTAAATGGGTTGTGTCGCCAGCCGCAAGCAGCTTCCGGCATTTAGGCTATGAAAAATTAAAGCTTCAGTCTGTTTAATTCATTTCATATTGTTTATTTGTTGCTTTCTCTTTCTAGTTTCTTTCTATCTGTGGCAGAGTCTTGGTCAGTCTTTGCTGTCTGTGTTCCTTCCTTCCTTCCTTCCTTCCTTCCTTCCCTTCCTTCCTTCCCTTCTTTTTCTTTTTATTATTTTGACTTTGCGATGTTTTGCAAGTGTGACTCAATGAGAAATATGACGTACTGGCGATTTTCACATGCACCTTGCCCTTGTTGGTCCATCACCACCTGCATCCCCACCGTGTTGTCAGGAAGGTTCTCAAGCGCCTCCTTGTGAGCTCCGTGCCTCAGGTACACTTTCCAAGTCTGAGGTTCTCGTTCCTTCTGCCCACTCTTCAGCTCTGGAAACATAAGGGTGCAAAGGAGTTTCTGGGCTGGAGAATGTGCCGGGGGTAAGGCGCCTGGCTACCGCCCTAAGAACACTGGTTTGCCGAATCCTGAGTAGGATCTCAGTCTCCAGGTCCCACACGTTTACTCAGATGCAAAGGATGCATAAGGTGCAATGCCGCGCCAGACACAAGGGGCGCGCACATCTTGATTTCATGCAACAGCTGAGACAATGCCTGCCCGCCCATCTCGGCCTCCACCAGGTCTGCTGAGTTTGCAAGTGTGAGCCTCAGGCAGAAAAGAGCGCTCCAAAACTCCTACTGAATATCTTCAAAGGTCTGACAGTTCCGAGGAGTCCCAGACAGATGTGAGCAGATGACTCAGGTGCTTGTCAGGAGTCAGTTTTCTCCCACGCAGAGGTCCTGGAACACCAGGCCTTCTCCTGGCCGTCCGGTTCCAGTTCTCACAACCTCGGGTGAGCGCGTGTGGTGCCAGGACAAAGGAAATCTACTGAACTAGCTAAAGCAGCACTGGTTTGGACTACGCTGAGCCAGGGCACAGGCAGTGAGCGGAAAGGTCTTTGCAAATGGAGGCGATATCTTGCATTTCGTATGCATCACTCTTAGTTCCAGGCCTCCCGGAAGGATGTCTTGAAAAATGAACAGGCGAGGTCACAGAGGGTGTGTTTTCTAGGAATGGCCCAGCCTAACTAAGGGGGAGATAGTGGAGGTTGACGGAAAGAGGGCCTCGAGGGGTTAGAAGCCGACCGCTAGAGACCAAGGCCTGTGAAATAGTAAGGTAGAGATTGAAAAATACTTCCCGGGGCTCTGAGTCAATTACTTGGACTAACACCGCCTGTCATTGTCGTTGATGACGAGAGGACTCAGATTTTCTGAAGTGAGCTCAGTGTCAGTGCAGGATCCTGGCAGGAGTGAGAACTCCGTGAGTGCGAGGAAAAGTGTTCTTTTACTGCCCGCTCACCCGACTCATATACACATATGAATATATATTTTAATTAGATATAATCTTATGTGTAAATGTATGAGTTCATATGAATATACATAGAATTTATACATATATTAGATATATAAATATATATTATATATTTACATATATGACATGTA